>MU787983.1:0-87389 GCA_026770625.1 Nicotiana glauca | reverse complement strand
ATTGGGTTTCTATATTCATATGCAACTACTAAACTTTCGTACATATAATTTCATCTAGTCGGGCAAGGTTTAGGAACCTTTCTTTCTCTAAGGCCATATTCATCAGATTTTTTAAAATATTCTCTAAGTCTACTTCTACGGTTTGAATAAAAAAGCCAATTAAGAGTCATTCTAACCTTTTCAATTTCTAAATTTAAAATTCGCATACCATCACCGACAATTAAATGATAAATATGACAAATACATCTCACATGGAATATATTACTAAATGCATAATTTAGTGTTGTTGTAAGTATGCCTATAGTACTAGTGTTACTAGAAGCATTATCCATAGAAATTGTCATTATTTTATCTCTAATGCAAATATATCTACAAATATCTGCAACAGTGTTAGCAATAAACTTACATGTGTAACGTGAATTAATTATTCTATACGCAATAATGCGTTTTTGCATTATCCACTCCTCATCTATCCAATGACTTGTAACAATTAGATAATCACAGTCATTATTACTTCTACCAATATCAGTAGTAATAGAAATCCGATTAGTTATATGAGTAAATATATACCGCAAATATTGTTCATATTCATGTTTATATTTATAAATATCGCTCTTAACTGTTGCGCGAGACCAACCTTTATAAGTAGGATTATAAACTTTTCTAATATAATGCACAAAATTAGGATTAGAAGGAAAAGTATAGGGTAAGCACATAACGGTAACCATCTTTGCTAATTCTTCACGATCTTTATTTGGATCGTAATATAAAATACCTCCGGTCACAGTGTTAATTCCAGGTTGAACTAGATTTGAACCTGTACTAGGGTTAACCGCAGTATCTACACCTGTCCCCTCTTACTGCACTTTCATTTGTAAATATCTAACTTTATCTCTAGGGTGTGTTAATATGTGCCTAGTCAAACTACCCGTGCCGCTACGGTCTCCAGTATATTTATGCGCCAGCAATTTCCCACAATTGTTACACTTAGCCTTATTTTGTTCTCTTACTTGAGTAAAAAAATTCCAAACTAATGATATTTCTAGGCGTTTAGAAGGTTGTCTATTAAAAGTAGGATTTTCTACAGGTGGGTCGGGTGGTGCATCAGTTGGGTTATTAACAGGACTAGAAGGTGTATCATCTAAATCCGGTTGGGTTTCATCTACATCCTCATTTTCCTCATCATTTTCTAAGATAGTTTCATTAGGATAAAGAGCATTCATAACTTCTTCATTTAATCTTTGACATGGTGCAACATTATGGCAAAATTCACTATCAGAAAATTGAAAACAAGGGTTATCACTATCAAGAATAAAAGGAGCAGCAGGATGGGTAACAGGTCNAAAATATATTCTTAAAACTTAAGAGTTGGAACGAGTTTACCGAATTGCCGAACAACTTCTTGAAAATTGAAAATCGTTGAAGACTTGAATACTTCAATTCACCAACTTCATAAATTTTTACGAAATTGCAATAATAAAATAAGTAATTATAGGAGAGAAATTAGATATAGATTGAGAGAGATTGATGAATTGGTGAGTAAAAATGAAAGAATTAGGGGGTATTTATAGTTAAAATTAGAAAAAAATATAATTATATAAAGTTTGGGGTTAAAATAAAGTTTGGGGGCCAAATGGCTATTTTTTAGACTTTCGGTCAAAATTGCAGCCCAACGGCTACTTTTTAATTTTTGACCGTTGCCTATATTTTAAAAAAAAAAATTTTAAAAATAGTCGTGGAGGCCCATTAGGCCCGTCCCAGGCCCGCCAGCCGGTCCCGGACTTAGCGGTCCCGGGCTCGTGGGCTTCAATATACTAACCGGCCTGCCCCGGGCTTTTTGCACCATTAAGGACCGGCACACCAGGACCGGCCTGCTAGGCCCGTTTAGCCCGTTAGGACCGCGGACCCGGTCCAAGCCTGGCCCACAATACACCATTAGGTGTAGGACCATGTTTCTGAAATTCGCAAAATCGAGCAATATGCCCACTCTTGCCACAGACAAAGTATGGTTTCGCAATTTGAACTTGTTGATTCTGTGCTTGGTTGTTTGCACCATTATTCTTCTTGAGAGGTCTAGCATAATTTTTCTTAAAAGTTTTCTTCTTCGGCTTCAAAGAAGTATTTTTATGAGTTTCAGGAGTAATATTATTTGAAGTAATTAAATTTACCTTTGTAGTGACGGGTTGTAGAGTGCTCTCTTCTGATTGTATAAGTGCATCTTGGCTTCTTGCCTCTTCTTCCATGCGAATCCGCATTATTAACGTCTCAAGTGATGTTTCTTTTTGTTTGTGCCGCATAGTTTTTTGAAATTCCCTCCATGAAGGTGGTAGTTTATCTATTATGCCACAAACAATAAGGTTGTCTCCAATTTTAATATCCTCATATCTGAGCTCTCCAACTATCATTATGAATTCTTGAGCTTGGTCTACTACAGATTTGTAGTCCACCATTTGAAAACGAAAAAAATCTGCTAGCAGCATATTTTTTCGCACCTGTCTCCTCGGTATCATACTTACTCTGCAATGCTTTCCAAATTTTCTTGGCAGTAGAGTAAGTTCTATCATAATAATCATAAAAATTATCAAATAGACAATTAAGAAGATAATACCGACACTTGTATGAGGCATTGTTGTATTTTTCAATTTTTTCTTGAAGGGCAATTAGCTCATCATCATTCATGGAGGAGTTGTCTACTTTGCTAGGATTCTTCTCAGTTAAAACGTAAAAAACATTAAGAAGACTCAAATAAAAAAGTACTTTACCCTTCCATCTCTTGAAATGCGTACCGTTGAAACAGAATGACTTATTGAGATCTCCCACATTGATATCCATGGATTTTTTAACTGTAGCCATTTGAATCTCCTTAAAATTGTTGGTGAAAATACAATTACAGTTGAAAATAAAATAAAATGAATAAAATATCTTCAGGTTGAGGCGCGAATATTTCGCTCTCTTTAAGGAGATTCAAGCCCACTGCAGCAAAGTTTTTCACTGGTCCAGCAGTAATCCTCTTGACCTGTCTCCCCTAGGATACAATAGCCCGATCACGTCGTATGACTCGAACAAACTCTGGACAAGTTGTTGAGTCCAAAGCTCCACCAAGATGAACACCTTCCTTCAACAAAAGTAAAAAAAAAACTCTCTTCTTCTTTTTTCACAACTTTAACTTCACTTTATAGAAACACTCTATAATTATTTTTTCATCCCACAATATGGAAGAAAGACTCCTATTTATAGGTGTAAGAATTCTTCCTTGAATTAAATTGTAAGAAAGTGAGGTAATAAGTTATGATATCATGGAGAACATGTGATAATTAGTGGTAGAACATGGGAGAAGAGTTACAAAAGAGTTATGGCCATTTTCTACTTCATGGAGTAGTGGGAGTTATAGGAGTTATAGCTATTTTCTACGTCATGGAGTAGTGGGAGTTATAAAAATTTATTTTAATAATAAAATGCAATTACACTAACATTATATGTATAACGCCTTTTGTTAAGACGCTATATATATAGCATCTTAACAAAAGGAGCTATAATTTCCCGCTTTATTTAATTCAAATATAGCATCTTCTTAAAAGACGCTATACTTAACTGGCCAAACGGCCATTAAGATGGTGCGTCGTTTAAAGAAACACCATATATATTTTGGTCATTATTTTTTTTTAAACATTTTTTATTCTTTGTCGAAAAGAATCACTTTTTAATTCCGGACTCCAGACCTTTCTCATATAGCTAGATCAATTATACGTGAAACCACAACCTGACTTGAAAAGTTCAAATCAAGAGCAAATTTTGTTTATTACGTGCTGAAATCTCTTTATTTGCAAGTCAAGGCCACAAGGACAAGGAGGTTACCAAAAGTACCCCTCCATTTTGTATTTTGTTATATTTTGTTTTTAGTAAACAAGCGAGATCTATTTCTCGCCATTTCTAGCCAGTGGCCAATTCTTTTGTTTGGATGGTTGTTAGTTGTTACCTATTGTATTATATTGTATTGGTACGTTAAATACGTTATTTTCTTTAATTATTATTTAAATTGTATTGTATTATATCGTTAAATTCGTCGTTACATAACGAAATGTGTCACTTTATGTAATGATCGATTTTCTGTGATCGCGTTGTTACCTTATCTTTTTCTCCCAATCTCACATTTCATTATTATTAAATAATTTTATTTTATCATTTACCATACTTTTTTATATAATAATTTTACCCTTAACCATAATTTTTCTTTATAATATTGCAAGTTTATTCTTCATATTGCTAGTGTGTGATATCATGAAACTAGGGGTGTATATGGACCGGGTTGGTTCGGGATCTACCAAAACCAAACCAAACCAACTATATCGGTTTGGATTGGTTTGGTTTTGTCGGGTTTTTCGGGTTTTTCGATTTTTTTATTACATGAATATTATTTCAATCTTACTTTGTTAAAATTATAGATAAAGCTTTGATAAGTGAATATATGTTTAGTAAATATAGAAAAAAAATTGACAAACATATGATCTATTAAAATATTCTAATGGGAGAATTTTTTTAGTAACACATGACAGTTATTTTCTTAGTCGTCTAACAATATTTTTTCGTTAATTTACGTTTTCATGGTTAATACATGAGAGGATCACAAATATTTCTACATTTTCTAAAGAAAAATCACTATAAACTCTTAAAAATATAAATAAAATTCATATATTTATATGTCGGTTTGGTTCAGGTTTTTTTACTCAATACCAAACCAAGTCAAACCAAACCTAGTCAGGTTTTTTAATCGGTTTGGTTTGATTTTTCGGTTTGGTGCGATTTTTCGGTTCGGTTTGAACACCTCTACATGAAACGATGGCAAACGATATAATCTATCCAAATATTGGATCTATCAAACGATACAGTACAATACAACATATTATCAAACGATATATAACAACCATCCAAACAAGCTGTAAGACCCTAATTACTGGATTCAACTCCTCTCCATTTCCCATTTTCTCCATTTCCCCAAATTTCTATTTGGATGGAAGCCAAATGTCATGGCTAAGAATTAATGGTTGAGATTTAAATAACCAAAATCAAGGCCCTAACCACGGGTAATAACAAACCATATCCCTTTCTTAACTTTCCGTAGTTGTTCTTTTTTCCACTTTTCTGAACTTCATTTTTTATTTTTTATTTTTTTTTACTTCTTCTTGTTTTATTGTACTATTAGAATTGTAGCTAGAATTATGGGTTACCCTAATTTTCGGAAGCAAATATATTGAATATCTATTTTTCTAACCTTGATTAGGATTTTGATTTTGGTTAATCAAATCTCAACGTTTAATTTTTAACCATGACATGTGGCTACCATTTAAATAGGAACTTAGGGAAATGGAAAAAATGAGAAATGAAGAGGAGTTGAATCCCTTATTACTTAATCTAACGTAGCGAATCTAGAAATAAAATCACCATTAAAACTGTCAGTGAGAACTGAGAACTAGAGAATGCGAGAAGCAAGGAGATAACGAGTAAAAATTTGGACACTTTCGTATATTATTGTTTATATTTCTTATTTTGTCGATCATTTTTTTGTTTTTCCAATTTCTTTCGCAGTTTGGGAATTAAATTATAAAGTCACAACAAAGAGAAAATAACCCATACCTGATTGTAAATGATTAGTTTGAAATCACATGGGAGAATTAAATGCTTTTAAGTATGCTTGGTATGGAGCTTTCTGAAAATGTGTTAACTATGTTATGGGCTATTGAGAAATACACTGTATTTTTTTTTTAGCTCTAAAGATAGGCCTTACCCAATAATAGTTCGACTTGAATACTTCGACATAAAGAACACGTCTTCACTCTTCAGTAGTTAGCACAGAAAGGACCCAATAAGTGGTCACAATTGCACAAGAAAAAACTCATATTAATTGCTCTTGTAGTGAACCACCGTAACAAGTTCCCAACCAATGACTCGCTCTACCAAACCAGAGTAGGAACTCATTGATTCAATGTGACAACTCAAACTAAGTTAGATCCAATCTGAAACTTAGATTTCTCAGTGACACCGGCCAAGATTTATGTAAATGGTGTCGATTTTTTGTCACACTTCAACTTGTAAATGAATATGAGTCTATCATCGTGGTACTTCTTGTTTTAATTTACTTCTCTTTTGTGTGTATATATAGCTTTTGCTTATTAGAGAATTATTATTTACTCACGTCTATAAGAAAAAAACTTGTTAAGGATGTGTCCACTGCTTTAAGTAGAGTAATTCTTTAACAATAAACAGCCATCACAGTTCCACATTATCTTGCTCTGATTATTTTTGTACCATATTTTATGTAAATTCCGTAATATGAGTATTATAAAAAAGTGATAACTATTACATGTATGTTGTATAAAATTATTACTCATTCCCTTTCATTTTATGTGATATTGCTTGACTATGCATGATATTTATGAGAAAAAAAAATTACATTTAAAATTGGTGGTCTCAAACATGTCATGATATTATATGCGGCTATATATAAGTAACATATTATTAAGGGAAAAATAGAAAATTTGATGTTAAAAAAGTTATACATAATAATATATTATTAAGGCAAAAGGGGTTTAGGAGAAGCATTGGCAACACTGAGGTTTGTGGGGTTCATATATCTCACCTACCACAGTGAAACAAAGAAAAAGATGAAAAATGTTGGCTTGGAAAATTGAATGGGCTGCAGTGAAACAAAGAAAAAGATGAAAAATGTTAAATTGGGTGGCTTGGAAAATTGAATGGGCAGATGAAAAAAAGTCAATTTTGTGTTGCTGAGAGGTTGACAACTTTGCCTATAAATAGAGATGTCTCCTTCTCTGTTAAATACACCAAAATAACGAGAGAAGCATAAAGCAGTGAGAGTAATCCACAGATTGTTATCTGTGAGATAACTAGTGAGTGGTAGTAATATTGTAGTGAACTATTTTAAATAAAGAGTGTCATTTCTTTCAAAGTTGTAGTAGTTTCTTGACACTAATGAGTTGTAATATTATAGTGGTAATATTACTCTACTCGGGTATTGTATATTATCCCGCTAAAATATTTGGTGTCATTGTTACTCTCTTGTGTTATTATTATTTGCTGTGGATATTGTTCCTGGGCGAGATTATTTTTTATCCCAACAATGTGGTTTCAGAGCCATGGCAAATAATGGCCCGCTATCTTTTCAGTATCCCCGTCTCACAAAAGATAATTATGAGAAATGGTGTCTACGTATGAAAGCCATTCTTGACTCTCAAGATGTATGGGAAATCATAGACAGAGGGTATACAAAATCCGATAATGAGGAAGCTCTGTCTCAAAATGAAAAAGTGGTCTTGGCAAAGACAAAGAAGAAGGATCAACGAGCCCTCACGCTCATCCACCAATATTTGGATGATGCCATGTTTGATGCTACTACCTCAAAGGAAGCTTGGGGGATTTTACAAAATTTTCTTCATGGAGTTGACAAAGTAAAAAAGATAAAACTTCAAACTCTAATGGCTGATTTTGAAGTTTTAAAAATGAAAGAATCCGAATGCATCTCAGATTATGTTTCAAAAGTGAAGGCTGTTGTAAATCAACTAAGAAGATACGGGGAGGACATAGAAGATGTCCATGTGGTAGAAAAGATCCTTCGCACTTTAACACCTAAATTTAATTTTTTGGTGTGTGCTATTGAGGAGTCTAAAGATTTAGACTCTATGATGGTGGAGCAATTGGAAGGTTCTTTACAGGCCCACGAAGAAAAGATCAAAAGAAGACAAGAAGTGTCATTGGAGCAACTTCTTAAAACTCAGGCATCCTTCAAGGATTATGGAGGTAAAACAAGCTATCAAGGAAATGGACGAGGCCGAGGCCGAGGAGGTCATGGAAGAGGAAGAAGTAATGGTAACAACTTCAATAATGAAGTTAAAATCCACCAAACATTCAGAGGTCGTGGTTGTGGACAAAGAGGAGGAAGAGGACGTTGATACTACTAAGAAAATAATGGATAAAGTATGACAAATCAAAAATTGAATATTATAACTGTCATAAATTTGGCCATTACTCTTGAGAATGGCGTAGCAATGTTGAAGAAAAAGCTAACCTTGTTGACGACAAGAAAGAAAAAAATGAGTCAACGTTGTTGATGGCACTCAAGGAAGAAGACAGAGATGATTGCAGCTTGTGGTATTTGGACAATGGAGCAAGCAATCATATGTGTGGATGCAAAGAGAAGTTTGTAGAGATCAATAAAACGGTGAGAGGTAATGTGTCCTTTGGAGATACCTCAAAGGTTAAAATCGAAGGTATATGTACGATTCTGATCTCCTGTAAAGATGGTAGTCACAAGTTAATTCAAGATGTTTATTATGTGTCAAAATTAAAAAGTAATATTTTAAGTTTGGTACAACTTCTTGAAAAAGAATATGATATACACATGAAAAATATGCATCTTTGGCTTAGAGATTCAAGTGAAATTCTAATTTCTAAAGTGCATATGGCAAAGAATAGATTGTTTACTCTGAATCTTAAAACAATTGATGCAAAGTGTTTGAAGACTAATGTGCAAGATGAATCATGATGTTGGCACATGCGATTTGGGCACTTAAATTTTGAAGCGCTCAAATCAATGGAAGAAAAGAACATGGTACATGGGATACCATCAATAAACCATCCCAATCAATTGTGTGAAGCTTGTCTTCTTGGGAAACATGCAAGGAGGAATTTTCCAAATGAGGCCATGTCAAGATCAACCAAGCCGCTCCAGCTTGTTCACACTGATGTATGTGGACCAATCAATCCACCTTCTTTTGGTAAAAGAAAATACTTTCTGCTTTTCATTGATGACTTTAGTAGAAAGACTTGGGTTTATTTCTTGAACAAAAAAATTGAAGCTTTTGCTGCTTTTAAAAATTTCAAAGTACTTGTGGAGAAAGAAAGTGGCTATGAAATTAAAGGTCTAAGGTCTGATAGAGGAGGCAAATTCACCTCAAACAAATTTAATGACTTCTGTCAACTTCATGGAATTCGTCGCCCTCTAACGGTACCTTATTCACCTCAATAAAATGGTGTTGTAGAGAGAAATAATTGAACGATTCTTAATATGGTTAGATGTATGTTGAAAGCTAAAAGTATGCCTAAGGAATTTTGGGCCGAAGCTATTTTTTGTGCAGTTTATTTGAATAACAGGTCTCCAACAAGAAATGTTAGAGATCAAACGCCTCAAGAAGCATAGAGTGGAAGAAAGCCAAGTGTCAAGCACTTGAGAATCTTTGGGAATATAGCCTATGCTCATGTGCCACATCAAGGGAGAGCAAAACTTGACGATCGAAGAGTCAAGTATGTTTTTGTTGGCTATGATACGAGTTTAAAAGGCTACAAACCATACAACCCAAGCAACGGCAAGGTGGTGGTAAGTCGCGATGTTGAATTTAATGAAGAATTGGCATGGGATTGGGAAGCTCAGGAATAAACTTCATATGATTTTCTTCCATACTTTGGTGATGAAGAAGAACTAGAGACCGTGGAACATGTGCAGGATATAACTCCACCTCCTTCTCCAACCAATGCTGCATCTCCCTCTTCTCAAGAAAGTTCAAATGAACATCCGCAAAGGATAAGGAGTATTCAAGAGCTCTACGAGGACACAGAAGAAGTTACTAATTTTGATTTTTTGTGTTGTCTCTTTGCTGACAGTGAACCAATGAACTTTGATGAAGCCGTTACAAACAAAAACTGGAGACAAGCCATGGAGGAGGAGATTGATTCAATAGAGAAGAACAACACTTGGGAGTTAACTACTCTTCCCAAGGGTCATCGAGCAATTGGGGTGAAATGGGTATACAAAATAAAGAAGAATGCTGATGGAGATGTGGAGAAACACAAGGCACGACTTGTGGCTAAAGGCTACAAGCAAAGGCAAGGCATTTACTATGAAGAAGTCTATGCACCTGTTGCTCGCATAGAGATGATTCGTTTGCTGATCTCTTTGGCGGCGCAAATGAAGTGGAAGATTCATCAACTAGATGTCAAGTCAGCCTTCTTGAATGGCTATCTTGAATAAGAATCCTATGTTGAACAACCATTGGATTTCATGGTCAAAAACCATGAAGATAAAGTGTTGCGGTTGAAGAAAGCTTTATATGGATTAAACCAAGCCCCACGAGCATTGAATAGTTGCATCGACAAGTATTTTCAAGACAATGGGTTTGCTCATTGTGTCCATGAATATGCTCTTTACCTTAAAGTTCATACTAATGGAGATATCTTACTTGTTTGTCTCTATGTTGATGATCTTATTTTCACAGGTAATAACCCAAGTTTGTTTGAAGCTTTCAAGAAAGATATGTCCCGTGAATTCGAGATGACCGACGTAGGGCCCATGTCATATTACCTGGGCCTAGAAGTGAAGCAGATGGAGGATGAAATTTATCTCTCAGGAAAGCTACACAAAAGAGATATTGAAGAAGTTCAACATGCTCGATTGCAACCCCATGAACACACCGATGGAAAGTGGGACAAAATTGTCCAAGTTTGATGAATCCACTTTTTCCAAAAGTCTCGTGAAAAGTTTGAGGTACTTGACTTGTACCAGGCCAGACATACTTTTTGCAGTTGGAGTAGTAAGCAGGTTCATGGAAGCTCCTACCTCCACTCACTAAAAGTTCACTAGAAGAATTCTTCGTTACCTAAAAGGTACGATTGATTTTGGGCTATTTTATACTTCTTCTAATGATTTTAACCTTATGGGATATTGTGATAGTGATTATGCGGGAGATATTGATGATAGAAAAAGTACAACTGGATTTTTATTTTTCTTGGGTGACTGTTATTTCTTGGAGTTCAAAGAAACAGTTCATTGTTACTCTCTCAACTTGTGAAGCCGAATATATAGCAGCAACATCATGTACCAGTCATGCTATTTGGCTAAGAAGATTATTGAAGGAGCTCAATTTGCCACAAATTGAGGCTACAGAGATTTGTATTGATAACAAATCTGCACAAGCACACGCCAAGAATCCGGTGTATCATGATTGAAGCAAGCATATAGATACAAGGTATCACTTCATCAGAGAATGCATTGCCAAAAAGGAAGTCGAGCTCAAATATGTGAAGTCTCATGATCAAGTTGCAGACATTTTTACAAAGCCTCTCAAGTTTGAAGATTTTTAGAGATTGAGAACAAGACTTGGACTGAAGAAGAAAAATCAAAATTAAGGGGGAGATTTGTGGGGTCCATATATCTCACCTACCACAGTGAAACAAAGAAAAAGATAAAAAATGTCAAATTGGGTGGCTTGGAAAATTGAATGGGCGATAGTGAAACAAAGAAAAAGATGAAAAATGTCAACTATTTTAAATAGTGAGTGGTAGTAATATTGTAGTGAGCTATTTTAAATAAAGAGTGTTATTTCTTTCAAAGTTGTAGTAGTCTCTTGATACTACTGAGTTGTAATATTATAGTAGTAATATTGCTCCACTCGGGTATTGTATATTATCCCGCTAAAATATTTGGTGTCATTGTTACTCTCTTGTGTTATTATTATTTGTTGTGGATATTGTTCCTGGGCGAGATTATTTTTTATCTCAACCTGTTCGCAGCTAGTTTTTTAAAGCTTCTATTATGACCGTCTTTTTGTCCAGCAAAGAATGAAGTATTCTTTTGGTTGAAACATCGATCTTAATGAGTTTGCTATAACGTGATCCAACTAAATTTCCAGCTTTTATTACTGATTTGAATGTCAAATTTCAATCATTGTCCAGCATATGACGTTGTCTGCTTGATGAGGGGGGAAAAAAAGGAGGTGAAAGATAAGCCAACTCTTTGCAGGCCAATTATGTTTGCACTTTATTAGCATGAGCATTGAAATATCATAAATTGATGAAACTTACCTACACAAACACTGTAAATAATTTTTACCCTATCAGTGTAATTTAGGTATCAAATTCATCCAAAGGTCTTTCTGCCGTATTGATTTGGTTAGGCGAGGTAGACGATAGGAATGCCCTTATAGCTGGCTTAACTTTTTCACCAGCCTTGACAAATAGCAAGAAAAATAGCCTGTAAAAAACAACCATCCCTAGTAAAATAGCAAGATCCACCCATTTTGAGTAATCCATATTCATTTGCCATGTATTTCTCAGAATATCCTCCCCATTGATGATTTGAACTTTACCCTTTTGCACATCTTGAATTTTTAGCCCTTCTAACTCGTTCTTGAACAGTCCTTCAAAAGCATACGTATGAAAAGCTACATAGTGTAAAGGGTACTTCCAAAATGGCTTAGGCAAATCACTTGGTAATCGAAAGAATCCGCCGCTTAGTATCATAAGCGCTTGTATTCCTGCTCCAGTTATTATTCCCATGAGGAAATTAGGGACAATGCTTGCTACAATCATCATTAGGCTCTCAACCAACATCATACAGGTGAAGAGGACTAGTACAAAGTAGATGAAATGCTCAAGTCTATTTTGTAGTCCAGTTAGAAAATAAGCAATAACTCCTGGAATCAAAGATACTAGTAGCAAGTATGGGATAGAAGAAAGTGTATTGGCAATGACAAATGAACCAGATCCATAATGACCATTTAATTTCTCTAGCTGAAATACCTGCCATTTTTTTTTTTTACTTATTAGCATGAGATCAAGAAAGGAACAACAAGAAATGAAACACTTAAGTATTTCTACCTTCATATCTTCCACAAAAGAGGGGAATCCACCAATGGCCATAAAAGTGATGAATGAAGCCACAAACATAAGCATGGTACCTCTTGCCTGTGTTCACCATGTAAAGTAGTGTAAATACTTTAATTTGGCAGTTCAAAGCATGCATTAGGTAGGAAACACTAGCTATTAATTAGCTGTATACTCCTCAATTACCTGAACTGAAGCATTAGAAAATCCAACATCATAGTAGATGGTACCGAGACCTATAGCTATGACAACATAAACAGCTAAACGTAGCCAGTAGTAGCCAAGATCATGGCTCATGTTCACAAATGACCTTCTTGTCAAAACAAAGCTTTGGGTTATGAAGCTGACATGACTTCTTTTCTCCAGTATCTCACCTTCCTGTATTCATAATATCAGGTAAAGTTCAGTGACCATACATGAAATTAACCTTCAAATTGGTAGAGGAAATATATCAGGTGTGGATCAATCATAACAGCGTTTCAGATTTGGCACCTGTTTGCAGATTTCAGCAACTTGGCTTTGAACTGCTTTGTACTTATCCGAAGACTTGTATGACTTTATCAGTATATTAATCACCTCTTCTGTTGATTTCCTTCTAGTTGAACCTTCTTCAATGTCCTATTATTCATAACCAAAAGTTTCATTTAAAGTAATTGAGGAACATTATATTCTAATACGAAAAGATGGTTGAAACTTTTCTTACCTGATCAAAATCACTGTTTATTGTTTTGAGAAAATGATCAGATGGATTCTGGAGAGTCGGGCAAGGAAAACCACTCAATGCGAAGAACTGCATTCATCATAAAGTACTATTATCCCTTTGGCTGATTAACTTGGAATTTAAAGCAAGTCATTACAAGAATTAAAATATGCTCACCTCAATTGCTGCACTAGCAGGGCCAAAATACACAGTTCTACCGGAAGACAGAAGACATAAAGAATGAAATAGAGCGAAAACTTCAGCACTAGGTTGATGAATTGAGGCAACAATGGTTCTCCCTTTGCATTGGCTGGCAATTGTTTTCATGACATAATAAGACGCTGCACTATCAAGTCCACTAGTTGGCTCATCAAGAAAGAGAAGTTTTGGGCGCGTTAAAATCTCCATACATATGCTGACTCTCCTCTTCTGTCCTCCACTTATTCCTTTCCCGCTCCATCCTCCAATTCTTGTTTCCATTGCATCTAGCAACCCCATTTCCTTTATAGTAATGTCTGCTATTTCTTTTTTCTCTGATTTTGGCATAGAACTTGGGAGTTGCAGCTCAGCAGAATAGTATATAGCTTCTTTTACTGTTAGTGTTGCAAGTAGAGTATCATCTTGAGTCACATAGGCCTGATTGTGTCAAATGTTAGTACAAAAGATGCAGATACTCATATAGAAAATTAAAGGAAATAACTGTTGCTTCAATAGGTATGTTACAATAATGTCTCTTTGTCAGTAAATTTACCCCTGAAATTCTGCACAATTTCTTGAATGCCCGCTCAAAATAATTTTAAAAAGGCAGATGCAGATCATTGTTATTTCATTATTTGCTTTTTATTGGCCAAGAAGCCATGTCTGTTTATAATACCTCTTCCTAGATGACTATGCATGTTCATTGACAAATATTTCAAAATTTTAAACTGATAAATGGTTAATTTTGATTTATTAGCTACATTAATTTGTCCGAATTTAGAAACAAATTTGATTATTAACATTCAGTTATATGAAAGTAAGACTACTAGTTACTTTAAGGTAAGCCTTCTCATGACTATATTAGGAAACAACTTTTATTTTTATTTTTTTAATAAAAAAACCCTCCCAGATATACTGGCCTTTATTATACAAGAGTTCGCCTTTATAAAGTGGACTGGAAGGGCGCTTTGTCTGTTCAGATTTATATGACACTCTTTTCCTTTTATAACGTTCTAAAATATTGAAAATGCTTCCACTAAATAAGCTAATACAACTTTCACAACTTCAAGATATATTTGTCAATAGATTCAAGTATAATGTGATGTTTTCTTTTATCAAACTTTCATCCGTTACTCTAATATTGTCACCTCTAATACTAATATAAGTAGTTAACACCTTAAATTATATGTCGAGTCAAATACCATCATATGTATATGTATGAAACAAATTAAGGGAACATATAAAATCAACATGGGCTAAGGCTGTACTTCTTCTTTCTCAATTACACAACTTTTTGTTTTGAAGACCTCCAACAGATAATACATTGCTGGTAGAATGTTTCAGGAGTAAGAGATCATCTGACATTAGGACATTAGGTCCCTGTAATTGATTCTTAAATGGGATTATATATATTTTACTCACACAAGTTCCATATTCCAGTGTCTGTTTGTGGCCATTGATTAGAATATCTCCACTCTGCCTTGTGCCCGATCCTAATCTCCCTGATAACATTAACATACATAATTAAGGAGCTAATCAAAACAACACCAACTTGCCTGTATAAAAGAAATTGCGCCTGTCAAATCACCTAACGGATCCATAAAAATAAAATAAAATTGTAACTCAGAAAATAAGGCAAGTTAATTACCTGCTACAACATGTTAAAATATACGTAGTAGTAATAATTTAAAAATTATTTACGTAGGTTATAATCAGAGTATATAAAAATTTTGTGGTGAAATACCTGCTATTGTGTCAAGAAGTGTCGATTTGCCACAGCCAGAAGGACCCATGATAGCCAAGAGTTCACCAGGCCGGGCATAGCCAGTTAAACCTTTAAGAATGGCTTTGCTTCCATCTTTTATGTTTGAAGCTCTCACCCACAGATCTTCCCATGTCAAGAAAACTTCTCCATTTTTTGGTACAGCTTCAGCTAATTCGACAACGTTTTTTGGTCCTTGATTTTGCATTTTGGTGTATTAGTATTCAACTTTGTAATCTTGGTTTCCAGATGATGAATATGATTTGAAGAAGTTTTAAAAGTACTTTAGTTTATTGTTAGTAACATGAGTCTGCATGGATATGCTAAGAGAAGCACTAAACAAATGATAAAAAAGAGAAGCAGTGGTTTGTTCTGGTCACACTGCTCTATTTATAAAGACAAATAAGCACTACTTTTCTTGGTGTCTAGTAAGTTTCTGGTTGAAGTTTGTTGTGCGTTTGTCTTATTCAATATTAATTCACCTAGCTATTCAATATCACTATTAAACTACGTACCCTCGTTTAAAGTTTAAACTAGTTGGATTGGTCGTATGTGTTGGGATCGAAATAACATGGTGCGTGCAGAAGGCTAACCACACAAAGCTTGATGAACGATAAATTAGAATATACTAAACTAGGCATAACAATTTATTATAATTTGGTCAAGCGACTTACATATATATAAATCTACTAATAAAAAAATTAATTGAGAGAATAAATTCTCCCTCTAAACGAAATTCTTTGAAAGACTAGGATATTGTTGTTGTTCTTGTTGTGAGAAGAAAACATCAATTTATAGAAGTATAAAACTTCTCTTCCAAGAAAGAGAGTCATAATCAATTAAAAATTCAGGGCAAAATCCAAACAATATGAATCTTCCAAACAATATGAATCTTTCGAATGGGTTCTTTACACCTAATATCTTTGGCTCGAATCCTGATATATGCATTAAAATATTCACTAAGTATAAATAATATTTTTCAAACCTAATCCAGTAAATTAAATGGACTATGATAGTATTCCGAACTAGAACTTGTTCAAACCCTGGATCAATCTTTTCCAAATCCGCTCTCCATTATTCTTAATTATTTATCAGATTTATCATGTTTTGGCTATTTTATGTTGGCTATCAACCTAGCTACCGTATGTTTAACAACTATTTTATTGAATTTAAGAGGAAATTAAAGAGGGGATAATGATTATTGTTCAAAGTCGGGGAGGGTAAATGATTTTCACCCTTATACTGTATTATGTAGTTAAGTTCTTGAACTGAAAAAAACAGCAAGATTGAAGTCAACAATGAAGTTGTTACGCAGGTATAATAATAGTTAGTAATAATACTAAATGAACACCGACCAACTATTCACTGCAACTTAATCTATTAGTGTGCAAACAATAAACAGAAGAAAGAAACCTTATTAGAAAGGCTAAAAACATGCAAGTAACCACGGCTAAGGCAGTTTTCACGAGGGAAATGAGTCTTGGACCATGAAAAAAACGGTGACACTATTGTACATCGGATCCATCTTTATGAGTCCCTTCGCCCCATTTTATATGATACATTTTGACCGTGCACGGAATTTTAGAAAAAATAAATATTTTTAAACTTTATGATTTAAAATAAGTTTTATACTTTTATTTATTTCTAAATATAAAAAATATCATTCTATTTGAAATAAACAAAAAAAAAAGTGCATCACATAAATTGGAACGAAAGAAGTACTAGAAGACAAGATATTCTCGTACAGATACGAGATTAGTACATTTCTGGTCTTTGTTGAGTGCTATGTTTTTTTCATACAAATTTTCAACCATTCATTTCCAGATCCAGGAAAATGTCCACCTCTACTTATTTATTATTTTCCTACTCTTCTCAACGAGTTAGATTTTCTTTTGCTCAATATAGACAAGACAATCCACTGGAGTACGAAATACAGTTGATTAAGCGCCCCAAGACTAATTTGTGATGGAGAAAGATAGCAAGATTTCTCCCATTCTTTGTGAGATATAATAGGCTAATAATATTCTTTCTGTTCCAATTAATTTAAGTGACACTTTCCCTTTTTTGAGATTCAAACTTCTTAATTATGATCAGGCAATTAGACATCGAATTTTTTAGTTTTTCAAAATGAAATTTACATTTGGAAACTACGTAAAAAGTATTAGAAGTCACAATAATTAATAATTTAAAAGGCATATGAAAGAACACGGTAAAAAACTAATTCGTTTCACTCTCGAAATTAGAACGCCTTCACATTATTCCTTTTGTTCTAATTTATGTGACACTTCTCTCTTACTAAGATTATATTCAAACATCTTAATTTTGATCACGCATTTAGATATCGATTTTTTTAGTTTTTGAACGTAAAATTTATATTTGGAAATTACGTAAAAAGTATTATAAATCACAATAATTAATAATTAAAAATATTTTAAAGTTATACAAAAAATTACCATCAAAATTCGTATGACTCTCGAAATCTAAACACTTCACATAAATTGAAATGGATTCGAGTAGTAAACGCTGAAGTCTCTTCAAGTATTAGTTCATTTTCTTTTTTGTCAAATTTGTCTGCGACTTTCTATCAATTAGGAGTAGTAAATATTGCTTTCTTTTTAATTACTCGAGATGATTTAAACGTGATTAATTTAATTTGGTCATGAAATATAGAGCTTGTGTATAAATTGGAGATTATTTGCTACTTCACTATCAGCATATCAATAATTCTCAAATGCAGACGTCATAGCTTGTGTATAAATTGGAGATTATTTGCTACGTCACTATCAGCATATCAATAATTGTCAAATGCAGAAGAGGTTTATTTGCTTTGATTTTCTAGGGATATAGATGGGAGACCTCTGAAAATTTTATTTACCTTCTCACCTATCTTGATAAAACTGAAAAAAGAATAATTTGTAAAGAACCATAATCCCAAACAAGATTGCAAGTTCTATCTACTTGGGATTATCCACCCCATTAGATTACCATATATTCATTGAAAGCTGTTATGATTCATGATCACGCTCAACCTAGTACTAAAAAGAACTAAACAATCGTTGTAAATATAATCCAGTTCACAAATCTGGAGTCGAATCCCACTGAGAACTAAGACTCAGTTATAGCTATTTAATATCACTAAGAAGGCAAGCTCGAACAAATTCTGAAATTATAAAGATAGAGATTTTATTTCTAACTAATTAACTAACTAATTAAAGTAGTAAATTATAACCTAGAGATATTAAGGTTTGGAGAAAAGATAAAGGAGAGGTCTAGAGTTACGATTTCTCCTATTGTCGGAATCTCTCCCGCTACGTTTCCTATAAATTGACCTAAGTATTCTCTACCGATCATGAGCACTTTGGGTGTCGTAGCTCTCTCTTGAGCAACTACCACAATTTACTAGACATATTCTCTCGAACTTAGCTGTCACTAATTCACCGCTCATTACGATTGCACCAAGGTTTCATTATCTCTAGTCTCTCCTTTAAACCCTTCATATGATCTCCCACATACGTTAGGAGTGATGTTGTTTAATAGCCACCTAAATGTGTACTCTCTCTCGATCAATATACACACTAATAGGCGCAGTTAAATGAGAGCTCTTCAATTAACAATAACGAAAATATAGTTGAGCAAGTAGAGAAAGATCAACGACAAATTTATATTAAATGAAATGAACAAATCATCCTCCAATAGGTTCTATCGATCCTAGATGGGAAAGTTGAGCTACTCATAACCATATTAAAAATCATGATAATAATTAAAAGCATTAAAATACAGATTAAGGAAGAATGAAAGAGAAAATTCTTGTGATTCATTGCTTCAAACTGTTCCCATAGCCTTTTTCCTCTCCAATAATGCCTCACACCTAAGAAATAGGTCCTTTTATACATGTTGGGGTGTGTAGAGTCAAAACTACCAAGTCCTAGATGAATTAGGACAAAATCTGTCCTTGGGCATCTCGCTTGGAGCCTGGCGCCAACCTGGACATCAAACTTTTTTCACTTTTGTGCTCTGCTTCCCTTGGCGTTTTGGTTGGTGTCTGGTGCGAACCTTGATACCAAAGTCATACTTCCTCCAAATTCTTCCATCTTTTTACTTCAATTTGCATGCAAGTTTTCCAAATTACTTCCATTTGACTCCTACACATATAAATACCATTATTAAGATCGAGTTACAAATACTCACACCAAAGTTAACAAGATCGAGGCACAATGCAAGGCAAATTACACGCAAAAACGTAAAATTTTTAGTATAACATCACCTCCTCACACTTAGCTCTTGCCCGTGCGCGAGCAACCTAAAACCTTGCTAACCAAACAATACACGCAAGACATCATACAACGGAGGAATATTTGACAATTCAACACACTACACCTATGACCATGGTTAATACCAACAATTAAGTCCTTGCATACGCATTCATACCTTTACCAACTTTCACATCCCTCAATATTGGTGACCAATTTAAAACACTCAAACAACCTGCCCATAACTACCAAACCTCAAAGTCCGACTCATCACCAATAATCACTCTCAACTCGTGTACTTACCCGACAAGAGATGTTTAATAATGTCACATATCCGTCATAGAATCATGTGTTTCGCCAAAGAGTAAACGGGTATTTCGTCCACACATTCAAATATGCATTCGGATATAATTTAAGGATATTACATATATAAACAAGGAACCACTCACTCTCACAAAGAAATTCATGTGCACTCCGTGATTGTACCGCAGGCTTGCCCATAATGTATGTCTCCACTAATCTAAGCTCTCACGGTCTAAGATCAATTAGGTCTTTACTAGTTGTAATGTAGGCCAACGGATAGGTAGAATATATTTTTGGTATAGTGACTAACCCTCCTAAGCACTTTAATACACTACACTTAACTTTTAAATACACACTCTTTGTGACCAATTCAAGCAATGCCACGACACTATATACAACTTGGCCCTTCTTTAAGCACATCTACACCCACTAGCCCGGGTCACGATGAATAGGAAGTGTATTTTCTATATACTTATTTTTCTCCTTATTATATATTTTTTGCTCCTTTTTTCCCCTTAAATACTTTCCATAAATTTAGGTTACCCAACTAATGATCTTCCAAAACATACATGCACCTTTTTGGCTTTTCTATATTTCTACTCAAAAGCTACTACAACTCTCAACTTATTCTTCTAGCGACTTAAGTACTTTCAGAGGTAAAGATTCGAAAAGATTTAGTTAAGAACAAAATGGAAATCGACTTATAATGTGGGTGCAAAAACAAAAAAGCTTATGGGCTCAAATGGGCGTTATGTGGATAATTTTATATATGGTGGCATAATAGTGTTGATATCTATTGTTTCCCTATATATTTTTAATACACATATATACTTTCAAAATAGCATATATGCATATATAAGCATGAATAAGCTTTTTTTTTTTATAATTTAAAGGCTTCAAATTGATTTATTTTTACTTATAAAATTTCCAATAATTATCCTTTGAATTATATTTGTGGTAATTAGCCATATAAATTCTATATTTATGCCAAAATATTGCATAAATATTTTTAGTATATTTTTTCATAATTGCATTTGTATTTTTAAGCTAATTTGCATATGTTTGCAATACTAGCCCTATTAATGCATAATTATATTTTGACGCATAAAATGATCTTCCATATTTTTAAAATGTTAAATAGCTATTTTAAATCATTTTAGTATATGAAATTATTTTTAGAAATCATTTATTATTTATTATAAATTATATATTGTTAAAATGGCTATTTAAAATTTAGCCTATTTTATTTCAATTTCATCCTAAATCCTAACCCACTTATCTGCCCAATCCCCAATTAGATTACCCGACCCATGCCCGAATACATTTATACCCGACCCAGGCCCCCCTAATCTTGGTCATTGATTTCTGAGATTAACGGTCCGTATTCATCCTTTCCTAATTAAACTAACCTATACCCCTCCAAATGTAATTCATTTTACAACCCACCTCGCCGCCCTAAAATCCTCTCTGCTCTCAAACACTCTCACCCTGAACCCTAATCTCCAAACATCGCCCCCCCCCCATCTATGGCCATCTCCGGTGACCTCTCATCATCTCTCAGGCCTCCAATGGCTTCTTTCATGTCATTCTTGCCATCTCTAAGGCCCTCAAGGGATCGGGGCTATGGCGAATTGCATCTATGGTTCCTCTCTCGCATGTTCCAGGCCATTCCAGTGTGATTCCGAGTGAGATCGTTCTATATTTGCTAAGATCTAGGGGTTTTCCAGTATGTTTCGTCATCTCTGTATGGTTCTCTTCGAAACCCTAATTCCTTTTCCAAACCTCCTAGATCTGTACAAATCTAAAACGATTTGAGTTTGTTTCTTATGTGTTTTACAATAGCCTTGAGATTCTTTACAAGAATCGTATGATTTCAAGTGTTTTTCATCTTTTTCTAAAATTAGGGTTTTCAGAATTTCTTTTTAAACTTTGTTTGATAATTCTTTGTGGATAAACTTCTGATTCTCACACATTTTTTGACTAATTTTATGAACCTGCTGCAATCCTACCCCATTTGTACTGAAAACCCTAATTCTTTGGGGTTTTTCATTTGGTTTTTGGATATTGGTACCTCTGACTGTGTTCTTGCCTTGGATTCTTGTGAATTCTCATGATTTACTTGTCCTAGCATGCTTCTACTGAATTTTCTTAGTTCAACTTTTCACTGATATTGTGAACTGGAGTTTATATTGACCACTCATGCAAAACTTGTATGCTTCTCTTCGAATTAGTGTCGTTTAACCAACAGTTTTGTTAAAACTATGTGAAATCCTAACTATTTATGCTCTACCTCATTTTATATAAGCATGCTGCTTCATTCATGACTTTCCGAACCCTTGATTACTCTAAATCCCTTATTTTCTGGTTTAATTTTAACCCTTTCCATTTAATGTTTTGATTCTTACTTCTTTACTCAATTTGATTGAATTTACCTGCCTTAATTGTTTTTCTTGCCTTGTTTGTATTCCGCTGATTATTATTGATTTGTTTCCTTAATTAAACATCTGTGCATTTACCCTTAATTACCTATTATATACCTAACCTTTACTTTAATCTTTTCCTTAAGTACCTAGCATGTTTATCGTTGATTGAAATATCCCTTGATTAAGGGAAGATCTTGCTGATTTAAGGGTGACTTTCCCGATTTACTACTCAATTGATCTCTTGCATTGTTTAGTTAAGTTTTCGATTCCTATATAAACCTTCTCTTCTTTTAAGTTCACAACGACAAGAACAAAAGAAAACACTAGTTCAAAACTCTCTTTTATACTTAAAGCTTTTTGCTCTTTCTGTCACTTGCTACTGAACTAGCCGGCTGTATGTCACGACTCAAAAATCACTCCGAAGGAGTTGTGATGGCACCTAGTCTCTAAACTAGGTAAGCCTAACATTAACTGAAATAACATTGATATTTATTAACTTAAAATGAAATTTCTCTGAACAATTTACCATTCCCAAAACCGGTAGTACAAGTCATAAGCTTTTCTAAAAGTAGTTATACAAAATAAATACATCATTGTTCCGAACAAAAGGAACATATGGAAATAAGTACAATTGAAGGTGACTCCGAGGACCGCAAAGGCTGCAATAGGTTTACCTCGAGTCTCCAGTGCAACGAACAACTACTATCGATCAAATACCTGGATCTGTACAAAAAAATATACAGAAGTGTAGTATTAGCACAACCGACCCCCATGTGCTGGTAAGTGCCTAGCCTAACCTCGTCGAAGTAGTGACGAGTTTAGGACCAGACTACCAAATAAACCTGTACAATATAGCGTACAAAATAATAGAAAGCAGATAACAATGGTGGCAACAATGATCAACCAGTAATATAAATAGTAGGCAACATAAATGTTTCTCTACAAATAATAAATACAAGTGCAATCAATTAATCAAGTCCTTTAAATATAAATCTTTCGCCTATAAATCCTTCAACTAATAATCTCTAAGACAATATGCTTTTTAATAAATATATTTCAAATATATTTCCTTCAAATAAATATCTTTCGAATATAGTTCTTTCGAGTAAAGGTCACCTTGTGACGCCTCATTTCATAATCATGCTAATATAGGTCTCAGCCCACGTTCATATTTTTACGGCATCTCATGCCCATATTTATATTACAACCGCACGGACAACTCACGTGCCATTAAATAAAACTATAATATTTTCTTCGGCACCTTGTGCCCACATATTTATGTCTCGCATTACACAATAATATTCTCATGTTACTCAGTTCATAGGTTCTATACCCAATACAATTAAGAATATTCAAGGAGCCTCATTCACTTAACAGAAAGTCGAGTACAACTTCCAACCCAATTAGGAAATCAACAAGAAAAGATGGAGTTATTTTTTTGAAATCATTTGATAAAGAAAATACCATTTTCAATTAAAGTACAATATCGAATGAATCATTACCTTTAATACGGGAAATCAATAAATCAAAAATAGTAGAAATTCCTTCTTAAGTAAAGTACAACCTCAAACGGTTTAAGAAAAGTTTAGTTGAGAAATTAATTGAGTTAAAAATATAACAATTGTTGAAATTTGGAGTATTGAACATATATAAAAAAAATAAGGCGAGGCATTGTAAACACTATGGATTCCAACACAAAGGATCACAACAGTAAAGTGATTTAAACAGTTAATACACTTACATTGTTAATAACAAGTAAAAATGGGGGAGAGAAAACATGCTTCGGAGAATAAAAGAAAAAAAAAACAGAATATCAAGAGAATTATAAAGTAAATCAAATCCAACTACTAACAAGAATAAGAAAAACAAAGGCAGATTTCGCTTTCTTTTCACCTCTTGTTGCAGGCGTGCAACCCGATCCCATTTCCTGTATCTCGTGGCAGGCATGCCACCCGCTCCCATTTCATATATCTCGTGGTAGGCGTACCACCCGCTCCCATTTCATTATATCTGTGGTAGGCGTACCACCCGCTCCCATTTCAATTATATTGTGGTAGGCGTACCACCCACTCCAATTTCAATTATCTTGTAGTAGGCGTACCACCCGCTCCCATTTCAATTATCTTGTGGTAGGCATACCAATCGCTCCCATTTCAATTATCTTGTGGTAGGCGTACCACCCGCTCCCATTTCAATTATCCTATGGTAGGCATACCAATCGCTCCCATTTCAATTATCTTGTGGTAGGCGTACCACCCGCTCCCATTTCAAACCAACAAAAATCACAAAGAATCCCGGCAAGGGAACACGAGCAATATTTCAATAATATCTTGCCAAGAGAACAATAATATTTCAATAATATCCTGGCAAGGGAATAATAGTATTTCAATAATATCCCGGCAAGGGAACAATAATATCAAGACAATAACATCCCGGCAAGGGAACAATAATATCCTGGAAAGGGAACAATAATATTTTAATAATATCCCAGCAAGGGAACAATTATCACGACCTGGATTTCCTACCCTCGGAGGTCGTGATGGCGCCTACTAATAGGAGCTAAGCAAACCAAACTGAATTACCTTTCTTTTAAACACACATTCCTTTTAACAATTAACAACATTAAATAAAAGCGACAGAATTAAATTCTTAAGCAGAAGTCTCAAATTTAGAAAGCTGAATAAAACACGAAGTCCCAACATGTATCTCTACCCAAGAACTGGAGTCACATACTCACGAACATCTAAGAAGTACTAAATACAAAGTCTGAAAGAAACATAAATCTGTTTATCTCGAATACAATGAGGCAACAGTCTAAAAGAGAGAATAAGAGAGACACGCGGGCCTGCGGACGCCTGCAAGGCTACCTCGGGTCTCATGATAGTGAAAACCTGGTCTCGTGCTAATGCTGCTATTGCTACTGCTCGAAACCTGGACCTGTGCAAAAATGCACAGAGTGTAGCATCAGCACAACCGACCCCATGTGTTGGTAAGTGCCTGGCCTAACCCCGGCGAGGTAGTGACGAGACTAGAACCAGACTCCAGATAAACCTGTGCAGTTATATATACAAGTACAATGAAAAAGTATCAAGAACATAACCATTTAAGCTGGGGAGGGGATCATGCTTCAGGGGTAACAGATAGAAACAAAATATCAGGAATAATGGTACGTACATCTACAGCTTAACTTCTAGCAGTAATGAACAGACAAGGCAACTTTCATATTCCACTCATCTCGTTGCAAACGTGCAACCCGATCCCTTTTCTCAATATCTCGTGGTAGGCGTACCACTCGCTCCCATTTCAATATATCATGTGTGGTAGGCGTACCACTCGCTCCCATTTCAATATATCATGTGTCGTAGGCGTACCACTCGCTCCCATTTCAATATATCATGTGTGGTAGGCGTACCACTCGCTCCCATTTCAATATATCATATGTGGTAGGCGTACCACCCGCTCCCAATACTTTCAACACAGTACACAATACAATCCCGCAAAGGGAACAATCACAACAAGTCAAACATCCCGACAAGGGAGAGTCAGCTATAACCAATCCTATTCAACTTCTTCTTGGCACAACTAGTGTCAATATTTGGTCGCAACTTTCATAGGATCAAACAAGGGTACACAATTAGCAAAGATAAGACTCACGGTCATGCTTGACACCGACGCATGGATACTCGTCACCATGCCCATACGTCGTACCCAACACAAAACAAATAACAATTATGACTCAACTCCTAATCCCTCAAGCTAGGGTTAGACCGAACACTTACCTCAACTTCCACGGCCGAATCAATCCACAACAACCGCTTTCCCTGTCGAATTCGGCTCCAACTCAATCAAATCTATACAATAATGGTTCCATAGTATCAATATTTGCTAAACAAATCAAACACAATGCCTAATTATAGATTTCCAAGCTTTCTTCCTAAAATTTCAAAATCGCCCCTGTGAGCACGTGATTTTTGCCCCATACGAACTACTCCCAAAGAAATCAAAACAAAAATTGTCTGTTTTATTGTGTGCATTTTTTGTGAATTTTTCGTGATATTTTAGTAATTGTTTGCATTTGTCCGTGCATGTTTATTTGTTTAAAATAATAAAAATACAAAAAACAATGTTGCATTTGCATTTAAGGTTTATTAGGAGTAATTAAGTTTGTCTTACAAAAATGAAAAAATCACAAAAATAATGTACTTTGCATTTTTAGCATTTAATGTCCAAATTATGTGATTTTATTTTTTAGTTGGTGTTTAATTTTGTGAGGTAATTATTATTAAGAGTTAGTTAGTATTTTAAGTTAATTTTGAGTTTATGATTTAATCTAGGATTGATGGTTTTATTAATTAGAAATTAAGGAAATGGAAAAATGAGATGAAAGTCGGACTGGGCCGTGTTATTTTAACCAAAACCTGGCCCAAATTTTGTGCCTAACCCGGTCCAACTGACCAGGCCTCATAGACGTCCAAACGACGTCGTTTTTGTCATACCCAATCTGGGCCGTTGGATCTCACCTATCCAACGGTCGAGATCGCCCCTCCTGTAACCCGTATCCAACCCGTTCCCCGTATCCGGTCCAACCCGCCCCCTCATTAAACCAAACGACGCCATTTTATTTAGGTGAGTTGATCTAAACCGTTGATCTCAGTTGATCCAACGGCTTGGGTTAAATTTCACCTCTTGTATATAACCTTCCAAACACACCCCGCACCCCCCTAAACCAATCCCACCCCTTCGTCTCTAATCTCAGAGATGATCCCTATAACGCCGCCGCAAACCACCGCCCTCCGCCACCGGAAATCGCCTCACGGCGGTTCCGATGGTCCAACCCCTCCCAAATTTACACCACCTCTTCACCTCAACCTCCCCATCTCTATGCCACCCTCAGATTCCCTCGAATCTTATCCCAACTCTTTGAATAAGCAAAACCCTAACAGCCCTTCCGCCGTGTCCGGCGACAAGTCTCCGATGACCTCCAAAATACACCACAAAACCACCTCAACTTCTTTTCCTGAATATCCAAACCTCTTCCTTCGAATCACACCAGAGCTCTTCGAATATCGATTTGAAACCAAGAACCCTAGCGCGGCCACAAGGTCCCTTAGTGGCGGCGCCAACCCTAAACCTTCCCAAATTAACACCAGTTAACCTCTAGACTACCCTCATCCCAAATCCCATGAGGTTACAGCTCGAATCGAGCTAGAAGTTGTCGAATTCTAAACCTACTGGACGAGACCTAAGAGCCAAAAGAATTTTAGGTCGTAATCGACCTTAGTCAAGTGTTCTCAATCGAGAACACTCGATTAAGGTCCATTTTGGCTTCAGAACTCAAGTCAAAATTTCAATTAGGGAGGATGGGAGTTAGCCTGCAATTTTAAGGTATTTTCTTTCTTTTTCTTTTCTATTTTTGTTGTTGTTTATCTGTTAAGCCTCGTTGTATCTCATCATCTTTTATTCATTTCTCTCTTCTCCTTCGGACCTTTTTTGTGGTTCAGTTTTCTCTGTCGATTGGCATATGTTATATAGATTATTGAGTCAATTAATTAGTTTCGTCACTTAGTCCGTTCATATTTGTGGTTTAGTTGTGTTCTCCAAATTAGTTGATGATTAGTTGTTTCATGTATTACCAGCTTCAGGGTAACTCCATTCTGTTTCTAATCAATTTAGAAAATGTAACTTGTTTCCAAGTTAGCTATTCCCATATATGTGTGTATATTAGTTTTTAATAGTCCAATTCGATCATTGTCCTGAATCAGTGTTCTCATTTTTAATGCCATTTAATCTAATTTGAGTTCTAGCTTGAACTGTTTGATTGAACCTGATAAGTTGTATTGGTTATAGCTGCTGTAGATTCAATCAGGTGTTTAATTAGGAATTAGTTGGGGTTAATTGGTGTTCAATTTATTTGGTTAGGGAATCAGTTGTAGCTGCAGATTGAAAGGGGCTGGGGCATGATAGTAATTTCAGTTAGTTTCAGGGGTAATTTGGGATTTGTAACTTGAAATGAATTAGTGGACTATCAAGAAGTATTAAAATAAGACATTTGTTTAGTAATAGTGGGGAACAAGACATTTGATATGGGTTATGTTGTTAAGAGAAGGTAATTAAAAATGTCGTGCCCATAACCTTTAATTAAAAAATGGCACAAGAAACATAGTAATGGGCTGTGTCAGGGAATATCATGGGCAAAGAATGGTCTTGATATATGTTTAAGTGTCTCAGAGGGGCTGATAAGGGCTGGGGGTTAGCATATAAATGGGGGAACTTTGGACAGAATAAGGGGCTTGGTCTTTTGGTCTTCTTTTTTTTGAATCCCTGGAGGTAAAATACTTTGAGAGCTAAGAACAAGCTAAAAACTAGAGAGTCAGTCAGTTCTTAAGGATCAGTTTTGAGAGTGTTTAAGCTTGAAAAGAATAGAGAGAAGTAGTGAGAAGTCTCACGGTGTCATTGAAATTCTTTTCCTGCTTCAGTGATTTCATTTTCCTGCTTCAAGTACACTAGACTGATCTTGAGTGGCTTTGAGTCCTGCTGAATTGGTTTCTGATTGAACTTTAGCTTGTTGAAAGTTTCAAGTGGTTCTGGAGGTTTCTTTGAGTTCATCTGGTTTGTCTTGGTATTGCCGTGGTTCAATCTTGTGGGTTTTTTTTTTTTGGGTCATTGAATCACTCCTGGATTGAACTTGCTGTTGTTATTGCTGTGTGGTTGCTGGGATTACTGGTATCTGCTGCTCCTGACTTACTCTTCTCCTTCATTGTATCTCATTTCCAGGTACATGCTCAAATTCACTGATGTAACCTCAAATCGGAATGAAAAAATGAAGTAGTGTTTCAGACTCATTGTCCACGTGAATGCTTGTAATGATAATCAGTCTAAGAATGTACAATGATTTAGTTCATTTGTTTGAATTGTATTGAATTAGGAACTGCCTAATTAAGATTGCTTCTATTGACTTGAACCATTTAGATTTGTAATGGACTGTAAAATGTTGGGTCCAATGAGCTTGTGTTAGATGTGGATCATCAGTTATAATTACTTCCTGTTTAGGATGATAGAATAGATTGTATTAGTAGTAGTTAATCTCTTGTTATCTGTCTTTTTCATGCATATGTTCAAGTAGTCCACAAATGAGATAGAATATTTAATCAATTCTTGATTAGCATTCACCTTGGGTTGGTTAAACTGATTTCACGACAACGGCCATTAAATCCTCTTAAGTGATTATAATTTCATAAGTGTTAGCATTAGTTCATGTTACAATAGCCTCACACAGATAGGTGCTTTGGACCTACTAAAAATATGGAAGCGAAGTGGTCACGTAGAGTTAACCTTGTAATTTGATAAAAATCCAAGAATAAGGGCTTCAGTCGATAATTTTATTCATTGTAAGTCCTTTGAGCACCCTTGTATTAATATAGAGTAACGTTAGTAAACATTCAGGTAATTAAAACACAGATCTGTTTGGTTTCATAGATTAGACCATTTGCTAGGTTTCGGGCCTTAGTATTCCAGTAAATGGCCCAGGTCCAATTAGATTCATGTGTTCGTATGGACCTGGGCCAAGGCCTATGACAAACTATCCTTTTGTACAAGTCCGAGTGTAATTTTTCATTTGCGTTTGTTTAATCTAATAACTAACAAGTTAGGGCCTCTTCAAGCATGTTAATTAATTAGGACTTTTCTTTATTTTTAGAGACAAATAAAATAGAGAACTATAGTTGCTTTAGGTTGCCTTTTAAATAATAAAGTGATATGAGCCTCGCCCAATAAAACGCACAAGTTGAGGGGCCCTCATGAATATATATATTAAAATACTTAGATTTCGGGACGGGTTATTTAGCGAATTTCACGGCCTTCCCTAAAAAATATAATGCGTTAGTCTCTTTAGGTGCTTGTTTAATAATTTTACCTTCCTAAATTTGGGTGTGCATTTCATGCGACCCAAATCCAAATCCCAAAATGTTGAATAGAATGTGTCGAGGATCCGGGATAATTTCATGTGACGTGATCCAAAAACATATTTTAAACGACGTTCAATTCCTTAAAAATAATTAAAAGCGGTTAATGGTTAAAATTTTCACATAAGTTAAAGCATGTTATAAATCAGATAAGTAAGCCAAATATGACAATTGAGAGATCGTGCTAGAACCACGGAACTCGGGAATGCCTAACACCTTCTCCCGGGTTAACAGAATTCCTTAGCCGGATTTCTAGTTCGCAGACTGTTAAATAGAGTCAAACCTTTCCTCGATTCGGGATTCAACTGGTGACTTGGGACACCATAAATCTCCCAAGTGGCGACTCTGGATCTCTTAATAAATGAATCCTGTTTCGATTGTCCTTTAATTGGAAAAACTCCCATTACTACGCCCTTCGCGAGGTGCGGTAGCGCAAAAAAGGAGGTGTGACAGCCCCCGAGCACGCTTGGTCAAAACACAAGGTTCATACCAAAAATAAATCCCTCATTCACCCACGAGCCTGAATATATAATTTATTTTCAAATTCGACCCCAAAACAAGGTCTAAATCAGGAAAAATCGAAAAGCCCTAACTCTACCCATTTCCCTCAATTTCTACCCTAAATTACATGCTTTAGGCCTAGGATTTCAATAAATAATGATGAAAGATGAAGAAAACGAGTTAAACAATACTTACCCGAGAAGCTTTGGTGAAGAAGTGCTCTAAAATCGCCTAGAAGCTTTGGAGAAGAAAGGGTTCATGAATTTGGTGAGAATTTCCCGTTACTGTTTTGTTTTGGACATTTTAAGTAACTGGGAAAATTTTCCCTTCGCGTTCGCGGGAGCAAGGTCGCGTTCGCGAAGGGTATGCTTGACTAGTCATCGCGTTCGCGAGCATAGAGGTGCGAACGCGTAGAGTAAAAGGATGGGGTCCAAGGTTTGGTCTACGCGAATGCGTGGTGAGTCACGCGAACGCGATGAAATGGGGTCTCAGAGCTATGCGAACACGGGAAGCTGAACGCGAAGAATACTTTTCTGCAACAACTGAAGCTTATTTTCTGCAATTTTTTCTAAGTTCAAAACCACCCCGAAACACCTCCGAAACACTCCCGAGCCCTCGGGGCTCCTAACCAAACACATACACTAACTCAACAACATCCCACGAACTTAATCGTGCGATCAAATCGCCAAATAAACATCGAAATCAATGAATTAAACCTCAAAAGCACTAGTTTTTTTCCTCAAACTTCATTAACTTTTAAATTTAGAACTTATAGTCCGAAACACGTCAAACGACGTCTGATTTCAACTAAACTTAACAAAAATATCTTAAATCACATATAAGACCTGTCTCGGGTGCCGGAACCAAAATACGGGCCCGATACCAACACGTTCTAATCGATTTTCAGTTCAATTTTCCTTAATAATTTCAGAAAAATAATTTTACTCAAAAATTCATTTCTTGGGCTCGGGACCTCGAAATTCGATTCCGGGCATGCGCCCGATTCCCATATTTTTCTACGGACCCTACGAGACCGTCAAATCACGAGTCCGGGTCTGTTTACCCAAAATGTTGACCAAAGTCATATTTATTCATTTTAATTCCAAATTTTAGCCTTTTTCACAGAATTTCACATTTAGGCTTTCCGGCTACGCGCCCGGACTGTGCATGAAAATTGAACCAACCCTAAATAAGGTTTTCGAGGCCTCGGAAGCATAGAATGAGAAAGAAAACAGGTGATGATCCTTTGGGCCGTCACGTTCTCCACCTCTAAAACAACCGTTTGTCCTCGAACGGACAAGAGAAAGAAGTATCTGACTCGGAAAATAGATGAGGACAACGGCTCCGCATATCAGAATCGGACTCCCAGGTTGATGCCTCAGGAGGCTTACCTCTCCATTGAACACGAACAGAAGGAAAACTCTTGGATCTCAACTGACAAACATGTCGGTCCAGAATAGTTACTGGCTCCTTCTCGTAAGACAAGTCCATGTCCAACTGGACAGTGCTGAAATCTAACACGTGATCTGGATCTCCGTGATACATCCGAATCATGGATACATAAAAAACTGGATGCACGACTGATAGGCTGGGAGGCAATGCAAGTCTATAAGCCACCTCTCCCACCCGATCAAGAATCTTGAATGGACAAATGAACCTAGGGATAAGCTCGCCCTTATTCCCAAATCTCATCACGCCCTTCATAGGCGACATTCGGAGCAATACTCGCTCACCAACCATGAAAGCTACATCTCAAACCTTACGATCTGCATAGCTCTTTTGCCTGGACTGAGCTGAACGAAGCCTATCCTGAATGATCTTGACCTTGTCCAAGGCCTCCTGAACAAAATCCATACCTATCAACCAAGCCTCTCCCGGCTCGAGCCATCCAACCGGAGACCGACACCGCCTACCATATAAAGCCTCATAAGGAGCCATCTGGATGCTCGACTAGTAACTGTTGTTGTAGGCAAACTCCGCTAAAGGCAAGAACTGATCCCATGAACCTCCAAAGTCAATAGCGCAAGCTCGAAGCATATCCTCCAAAATCTGAATAGTCCGCTCGGACTGACTGTCTGTCTGGGGATGAAATGCTGTGCTCAACTCAACCCATGTGACCAACTCTCGCTGAACTGCTCTCCAGAAGAGCGAGGTAAACTGCATACCTAGGTCCGAAATGATAAATACGGGCACACCATGAAGGCGAACAATCTCTCGAATGTAAATCTCAACAAACCTCTCAGAAGAATAGGAGACTGCCACATGAATGAAATGCGCTGACTTGGTCAGCCTATTAACAATAACCCATATCGCATCAAACTTCTTCTGAGTCAGTGGAAGTCCAGTAACAAAATCCATAGTAATCCGCTCCCACTTCCACTCGGGAAGCTCAATCCTCTGAAATACACCACCAGGCCTCTGATGCTCGTACTTAACCTGCTGACAATTCAAACAATGAGCCATATATGCTACAATACCCTTCTTCATTCTACGCCACCAGTTATGCTGCCACAAATCCTGATACATCTTCGCGGCACTTGGATGAATATAGTACCTGAAACTATGGGCCTCCTCTTAAATCAACTCTCAAATCCCATCATCATTAGGCACACATACTCGGCCCTGCAATCTCAAAACTCCATCATCATCTAAGGTAACCTGCTGAGCACCTCCACGCTGCACCGTGTCTCTAAGGACATACAAAAGGGGATCATCAAACTGCTGATCACGAATATGCTCTAATAATGAAGAACGAGCGACCGTGCAAGCCAATACACGACTGGGCTCAGAAACATCCAGTCTCACAAACTGATTGGCTAAGGCCTGAACGTCAAAGCAAGTGGCCTCTGACTGACTAGAATATAAGCAAGGCTGCCCATACTGGCTGACTTCCTACTCAAAGCATCGGCCACCATATTGGCCTTCCCCGGATGATACAAAATGGTGACATCATAATCCTTCAAACACTCCAACCACCTCCGCTGCCTCAAATTCAATTCGTTTTACTTGAACAAGTACTGAAGGCTTTTATGGTCCGTGAACACCTCACATGCCACACCATACAAATAGTGCCTCCAAATCTTCAAGGCGTAAAAAATAGCTGCCAACTCTAAATCATGCACTGGATAGTTCTTCTCATGAATCTTCAACTGTCTCGAAGCATAGGCAATAACCTTTCCACCCTGCATCAACACTGCACCAACCCAATACGGGAAGCATCACAATAGACTGTATAAGGCCCTGATCCTGTGGGCAAAACCAACATCGGTGCCGTAGTCAAAACTGTCTTGAGCTTCTTAAAGCTCGCCTCACACTCATCCGACCATCTGAACTGGGCACCCTTCTGGATCAATCTGGTCATCGGGGCTGCAATAGATGAAAATCCTTCCACGAACCGTCGATAATAGCTTGCCAACCCCAAGAAACTCCGAATCTCCGTAGCTGATGCTGGTCTAGGCCAGTTCTTGACTGCCTCAATCTTCTTCGGGTCTACCTGGATACCCTCTGCTAATACAACGTGACCCAAAAATGCTACTGAACTCAGAAAGAACTCGCACTTGGAGAACTTGACATATAACTAACTATCCCCTAGAGTCTGAAGAACCACTCTAGGGTGTTGCTCGTGCTCCTCCTAGCTGTGGGAGTATACCAAAATATCATCAATAAAGACTATCACGAACATGTCCAAATATGGCTTGAACACTCGGTTCATCAACTCCATGAATGCTGCCGGGGCATTGGTCAACCCAAATGACATGACCAAGAACTCATAATGCCCATACTGAGTACGGAAAGCTGTCTTAGGGACATCAGATGCCCTAATCCTCAACTGATGGTAGCCATATCGCAAGTCAATCTTGGAGAATACCCTGTCACCCTGAAGCTGGTCGAACAAATCATCAATCCTCGACAGTGGGTACTTATGCTTAATCGTTACTTTGTTCAATTGCCGGTAATCTATGCACATCCTTGTCGATCCGTCCTTCTTCTTGACAAATAACACTGGCGCGCCCCAAGGTGAAACACTGGGTCTAATGAAACCCTGCTCAAGCAAATCCTGCAACTGGTCTCTTAACTCTTTCAACTCAGGCGGGCCCATGCGATACAGCGATATAGAAATGGGCTGAGTGCCCGGAGTTAGATCAATACAAAGGTCGATATCCCTATCGGGCGGCATACCCGATAAAACTAAGATCAAGGTCTTGGTACGGCAATCCAAGATAGCATGATACGGGGACAACCAATCCATCATGTATAAAAATAACAAATCAACACGGGTCTCAAGACCCCCAATCTCCACAACACAAGAGCGATGAACTCGATCAAACACAATAGAACCACCCACCGGTATAGATACATAAACAGGAATACTCAAAGCATCACTAGGCATGAGCAGGTATGGTACAAAGTAAGATGACACATACGAATACGTAGACCCTGGATCAAATAGCACCAACGCATCTCTATCACAAATTAGAATAGTACATGTAGTGATTGCATCTGATGACTCAGCCTCTAGCCTGGCTGGAAGAGCCTAACATCGGGGCGGGGCCCCACATCCTTGGACCGTATCCCTAGGTCGATCTGCTGCTAGCTGACCTCCGCCCCTGGCGGTCTGAACTCCACCTCTATGGCCTCTATGTCCACCTCTAACACCTCTGCCACCACCTCTAGCTGGCTGGGTAGGCTGTGGAACCTCTGGTGCCTGAACCATAGTACGAGACCTCTGATGCTGAGAGCTGCCATAAACTCGAGGGCAATATATGACAATGTGCCTCGTGTCACCACAAGCGTGGCAAGACCTCAGCTGCTGCGGCTGAGCACCCCTCAACCTCGGGCAAGCCCTCCTGATGTGACCATACTCACCACACTCATAACGTCCATGCGAATGATGTAGCTGAGGAATCTGAGACTGACCCTGTCGACTTGAATGGCCACCTGAAGTACCATGAGTGACCTGGAGAGCTAACTGAAAGGGCCTAGGAGGATGGACTCTACCATAAGAACCTCTACCTCCAGACAAGGTACCACTGAATCTGCCTGCATGATGGGGCCTCTTATCCAACGCATGACCACCTCCCCATGGCAGAACCATCTCAACTCCACGACCCATATTGGCCGCCTCCTGAAAAGTGATCTCACTCCTGGCCTGAGCCACTATACCCACCTAACTTGCCACGACTAGCTGAACCACTGGAACCTGAACCTGGGTCTGCTCTGGAGTACGTGTAGCAGGAGTTTGAACTCCTTCTCCAACCTGGGGAGTGGCTGGTGCTACTGGAAGCAAACCCGCTCGAATGACACTCTCCACGAAGCCTACCAATCGGACTAGAGCGCCCTGAAGAACTGGGGTGGCAATGAACCCCTCTGGGACTTGAGCTGGGCCCACCGAAACTGCTGGGGCTGGAACCTCCTCCTCAAAATCAACCTGAGGCTCCACCACTGGGGCGGCTGCTGGGGACTCGGACTGCTGAGCGGTAGATAAATAAGCGCGTGTTCTCTCCATCTATGGAAGAGCACAGTAGAAATTCAATCGGTACTTGAGAAATAGAACCGCACAATAAGAAAGAACAAATGTGAAACTTTTCCTAACTCTGTAGCCTCTGGGGGATAAATACAGACGTCTTTGTACCGAGTAAAGGTCACCTTGTGAGCCTCATTTCATAATCATAATAATATAGGTCTCAGCCCACGTTCATATTTTTACGGCATCTCGTGCCCATATTTATATTACAATCGCACGGACAACTCACGTGCCATTAAATAAAACTATAATATTTTCCCTGGCACCTTGTGCCCACATATTCCTATATCGCATTGCAAAATAATATTCTCATGTTACTAAGTTCATAGGTTCTATACCCAATACAATTAAGAATATTCAAGGAGCCTCATTCACTTAACATAAAGTCGAGTACAACTTCCAACCCAATTAGGAAATCAACAAGAAAAGATGGAGTTATTTTTTTGAAATCATTTGATAAAGAAAATACTCTTTTCAATTAAAGTACAATATCGAATGAATCATTACCTTTAATACGAGAAATCAATAAATCAAAACATAATAGAAATTCCTTCTTAAGTAAAGTACAACCTCAAACGGTTTAAGGAAAGTTTAGTTGAGAAATCAATTGAGTTAAAAATATAACAATTGTTGAAATTTGGAGTACTGAACATATATAAAAAAAATAAGGCAAGGCATTGTAAACACTATGAATTCCAACACAAAGGATCACAACAGTAAAGGAATTTAAATAGTTAATACACTTACATTGTTAATAACAAGTAAAAATGGGGGAGAAAAAACATGCTTCGGAGAATAAAAGGAAAAAACCTGAATATCAAGAGAATTATAAAGGAAATCAAATCCAACCACTAACAAGAATAAGGAAAACAAAGGCAAATTTCACTTTCTTTTCACCTCTTGTTGCAGGCGTGCAACCCGATCCCATTTCCTGTATCTCGTGGCAGGCGTGCCACCGCTCCCATTTCATGTATCTCATGATAGGCGTACCACCCGTTCCCATTTCATTAAATCTCACGGTAGGCGTACCACCCGCTCCTATTTCATTATATCTATGGTAGGTGTACCACCCGCTCCCATTTCAATTATATTGTGGTAGGCGTACAACCCGCTCCCATTTCAATTATCTTGTGGTAGGCGTACCACCCACTCCCATTTCAATTATCTCGTGGTAGGCATACCACCCGCTCCCATTTCAATTATCTCGTGGTAGGCGTACCACCCACTCCCATTTCAATTATCTTGTGGTAGGCGTACCACCCGCTCCCATTTCAAACCAACAAAAATTACAAAGAATCCCGGCGAGGGAATAAGAGCAATATTTCAATAATATCCCGACAAGAGAACAATAATATCCCGGCAAGGGAACAATAATATTTCAATAATATCCCGGCAAGGGAATAATAATATCAAGACAATAATATCCCGGCAAGGGAACGATAATATTTCAATAATATCCTGGCAAGGGAACAACAATATTTCAATAATATATCGGCAAGGGAACAATAATATCAAAACAATAATAACATATGAAGCACAATAAACCACAACAGAGTCATAACAATTATAATACAAGACTCACAGGCATGCTTGACACCAACGTATAGATACTCATCACCATGCCTATACGTCGTACTCCACAATTAACATGTAACAAATAAGACACAATTCCTAATCCCTCAAGCTAAGGTTAGACCAAACACTTACCTCGCTTTGCAACCAACTCAAAATTCCAACAATCCTTTGTCTCGCGAATTCGTGCCCGAAATTCTCAAATCTAGTTATAAACAATTTGATTTAGTCAATAAAAATTATAGGAATTAATTCCATATGAAATTCTACATTTTCCATTAAAAATCCGAAATTGCACTAAAAATTCACCCGTGGGGCCCACATCTTGGAACCCAACAAAAACCATGGAATATGAAACCTCATCCAACCACGAGTCTAACCATACCAAAATTACTAAATTTTGATAACATTTCGACCCTCGAATCCTCAAATCTATCCGAGAGAGTTTTCAAACTCTTTCAACTAAATTCACAGATTTAATGTCAAAACTAGTAATAGATTCAGGTAATCTAACTAAAATTAAGTTAAGAACACTTACCCTGTTATTTTCTCTAAAAATCTCCCAAAAATCGCCTCTTCCCGAGCTCCAATTCGCTAAAAATGAAAAATTTGTCCCATTTTCAGAACTTAATGTTCTGTCCAGAAAAATTTCGGATACTGTGCACGCATTTTTACTGTTCATGATTAATGTACACGGGGTACTGTTCATGGGCTGTTCATGGGCACTATCCAGGGGCACTGTTCATGGGCACTATTCATGGGCACTGTTCATGATGCTGTAAAAAAAATGCAGCAACTGCCCAAAGAAAATTTCAGCAACTTTTTTCTGCCCGTTAACCTTCCGAAATCCACCCGAGACCCTCGGGACCTAAACAAAATACATCAACTAGTCCTAATACATCATACGAACTTAGTCCAAACCTCAAATCATATCAAATAATGTTAAAACTGTGAATCGCACCCCAATTCAAGCCTAATGGAAACTAAGGACATTCAACTTCTATATTCGATGCAAAAGCCCATCAAATCAAGTTCGATTGAATTCAAGTTTTGTACACAAGCCATAAATGATATAATGAAGCTATAAAATTTTTCAGAACTGGATTCTGACCCCGATATAAAAAAGTCAACTATCGGTCAAAATTTTTCAAAAATCTACTATTTTTCAGCTTTCGCCAAAATGCGCTGAATTATCCTACAGACTTTCAAATCCAAATCCGAACATGCTCATAAGTCCAAAATCACCATATGAAACTATTGGCAACATTAAAATTCCATTTTGGATTTTTTTACTCATATTTCACCTTCCGGTCAATTTAATTCAACTTAAGCTCTCTTCTTGGAGACTAAGTGTCTCAATTCCTTTCAAAAACCTTTCCGAAGCCGAACCAATTCCCCCAGCAAGCTACATAAGAACCGTGAAGCATGAATTTAGCTATATATAGGGAGACGAGGTTGTACTTATTCAAAACAACCGGTCGGGTCGTTACACTGTAAGCCAAGGCTAGTTATTTCACTACACTGCTCTATACTTTGTGTGTCTGCTCTGCTTAACTGGTATGTTCTGATTTAATTAAAAGTTCAAAACTCTTTTTGTTCTCTTACTGCCTTAGTTTACTGATTCCTGTCTATCACTTGGCTTTTTGATTTGTAACTAGCATGCTTAAATCCTGGTTTCACTTAGCATATATGAGTTCTACCTATTCAACTTATGATTACATGTCTGATGACTTGTCTATTGCTTTCTCTAGCATGTCTCAATTTATCTCTACTCCATGTATGATTGTCTGCCTGTTTGTTTACCCAATTCATGATAGAATCTACTTTGCTAGGTTACTTACTACTCCCTAAGTACTTCTAACCCTATGTTCAATTCTGCGTAGTATAACTATGTTCTCACTGTTAGTTCTATGGCTGTGTGATTGACTCCTAAATCCTATAAAGAATTCTGAAAAGGAAATTTCTATACTCTTGCTGTTACATTAAAATGTTTTATATGTCCCCAAGTCCCATACTCCTTGAGTGAAATCTATGTCCGAATGGTGCTGTTTAAGCTATTTGCTGATTTCTCACAAGTTCACTATTTTCAAAACTATTTTATTACTGATCAACTCCTATTTTTCATAAAACTTCTTTACTCAATTAAGCCCTTTTCAACATTGTTTTTTCATATAAAAACCATTTCAAAACTATGTCAAGCACTCTCCGCTACTCCTAGAATATTTAGGTTCTGCCCCTCTGACATGTGTACTGCCTTGAGATCCATGAGATTTCTCTAAACTCTGGCATGTCAGAGCTGGCCTTTCCACACTGCACTTGAATCAGTTCTTGTTTGAGAAAAAGTCGAGGTGTGAGCACTGCCCGGGATCCTTGAGATCCTTAGGGAACTCTAACGTACCTAGACAATGATATTGTCTATGGAACTTTGGCATTTAAGGCTATTGGAGGCTTGGGGAAGTCATTTGGGCTAGCTTCAGGCTCCCTATAATTAACTTCTTCTTTTCTTTATTATTTATGTAATTTATTCAGCTGGTCTGTAATAATTATTTGTAAACCACTTTGGGGTGATTAGTGAAAAAAGGTGGGTAGCTATATCTGTTGGGTAGAGACCATGCCTATAGGATTGTGTTAACGCACTTGCTATGTTTGCTTCATGTTCACAATATTAGAGATCAAAGCTATAGGATTTGAAGCGATTCAATAATAGAAACCATGTTTATAGGTCTAAAATCACCTTTACAATTAGATACCATGCCTATAGAGTATAAAGTGATTGAGTTCAATTTCTGCTATTACATGTATTTACATTCGCCTCACTAACCTCATGCCTGTAAGCTCCAACATCAGCTCTTAACAATTAGATACCATACCTATAGGAATTAAAAGTAGAAATCCTGCCTATAGAACTTAAAATCAATTTAGTTAAACAAGTCAGGTTAATCCATGATTAGTCCTTCTGAATTGGTTTAATCAACTGTCCGCTGCTTTACAGGAGTTTTTCAAACACTGCCTTAATTTACTATCGCTAGAAAGCATGTCTATAGGATCTCAAATATCCGTTTTAAAACTGTTCGATATTTTACTACATCAACATAGTTATCATGTTCTTAGAACATCAATGTTCTGCGTTTAGGCAAGCCTATAGGGAAATTTTAAATTCTACAACTCAGAAACTGTGTTTTGCTACTTAAAGTTGTCCAGATTTAACAGGCTTAAATCAATAGGCAAGTTAAATGGGATCTCTCACACATTGTCCTAATTCAATACTGTATAATCCTTGCTCACCTAGATATCATGTTCTAGGATTTTCTCTTAAGTATTTGAATGTTGTTTGAAGACGTGCACTTACTTGTTATGTTTAAGGAGGTAACTGTGAGCCTATAACTTGTTTCTTTAAATGCAGTCCTAACTGTTCTTGGTTGACGCCTAGATTTTTATCCTTTAAAACCTTAGGAAAGTCTAGAACTGTCCAAAGAATAGAGGTCCTAAAATACCTCCAGGGCCACGAGGAAGGGACGAGTAGTGCACACATAGGACATTGTTAAGGTTACTAGAATGCTTTAGGCTATGACCAATGGGAGGGAATTGGGTAGAAAGGTATATGATGACTACGCGTTAATGTCACGTGTAGCCCCTCATTGAGGAGTGTTTACCGGGCATTGCCTTGGGTGATCCTGTAGGCTAACCAACCGAGGACCCCTCCTTCCCAAATTCCCTTTGCTTAAACTTTACTTTTCTATATGTACGCAATTTGTTCAAGTCTTTCCTTTATTTGAGTCATATAATGTCCAAAACCTGCCCCTTATTTGCAAATATATATTTAAACTGCCTACTGTTCAAATGCTTAATTCATAAGTATAAGTTTGGCCGGGAACCACCATTATGGACCGAGAGGGGTGCCTAACACCTTCCCCTGAAGGTTATTTTTAGCCCTTACCCTAGATCTCTAGTAATGCAAACCAATCTAAGAGTTAATCACTCTATGTGCCCTCACGCACCATAATCCGTTAGGTGGATGACTCTTCAAAAACCTAAATTCCTAAAAGGAAATGAGTTATTACCCCCTATGAATGTCGAAACCCGGACTTCCCCATCAAAAGGGAGAAAAAATGGGGCGCAACAGTTGGCGACTCTGCTGGGGACACCTTTAGACTCTTACAATAACGAACTTATTTTTATGAATTAGTCCAAGCATGCTTTATCACGTACCATTTCCTCTTATTTGAGCTTAACTGCCTATTTTCTTTTAAGCAATTATGATTCCTTATTCCTGAAACTGACTTGTTTCTTTTTTTCTTTCCCGTAACTGTCTTTTAATTATTTAAATACCGTATTTATTTTTCTATGTGCAAATACTTGACTACATGTTATTAATTGATGCATAAATCATGCTGCACATCATATTCCACTCGTGCGTATCAAATCCTATAACAATGCTTGATGAGTGGTTGCGCTCTTCCTACTTATTTCCCTTAAATTTGGAAAGGCTTATATGCGGTAAAACTAGTCGATCAGCGGTGCAGTCGACGGTTTTGTGCCTTTCCCCCTTAAGTTATCTGCTAGAGGGTACCAGTGTAAAACCCTATAGTAACCTTACTCTGGTCAAAATTGTGCATGCATCATGGTCAAACCTAGTCAGATCAATTATGTTGTCCATATAATGATCCTTTAAGATGAGCCTTATCCAAAGTCCACCGGGATTTCCATAATCCCAACGGACAAAACCACATTCTGTGCATTAATTTGGAGAACTAAATGCCAATAGGCTAATCATGAATGTATAAATAGTTGAGTTTGGTGGGGGAGAAAGGCCTAACCCTTTCATTTTTGCAGAAAATAAGGCACGAGGTCCCTAGATTTGGTATGGTTAGCAAAATCCCACCGTTGCTGCTAGATTGGTGGCAGGACCTTTCCTCAAGTGACAAGAAACATGTAAGGAAGTACATGGGTAACTTGCCTTCCCAGCTAGACATTGAGCCAAACAACAAGTTGATCGAGGCTGCCACTTTGTTCTGGGACAGTGAAAGGGCCGTGTTCCATTTCGGTGACATAGAAATAACACCGCTTCTAGAAGAAATTGGAGGGCTTGTGGGGTTGATTTGGGATAGTCCCGGTCTATTGGTACCAGAAAATCATACTGGCAAAGGGTTTTTAAGATGATGGGGCTGAAGAAGAATGCCGATCTAGTGTGCATGAAGGAATCTTACATACCCTTTGAATATCTGTATGAGAGGTATGTCCATAGCAAGTGTTATCGTACCTACAATGATGAGCTCTCTCTCACTTCTCTGGGACATATCCACCACAGAGTGTTCGTATTCGTTGTATGCTTCTTAGGCCTGATAGTGTTCCCAATGAAAAAGGAAAGAATCCACACTAAGTTGGCCATGGTCGCTAAGACATTGATGGAAGGGATCAATGGACGGACATATACCACATTCCCCATGATCATAGACAACATCTATAGGGCTCTGGAGCACTATCAAAGAGGGTTCAAACATTTCGAGGGTTGTAACTTGTTACTGCAGTTGTGGTTGTTGGAACATTTCCAAAAGGGTCACTATCACTAAGAGTTTCTGCAAAGGGCTTGGAACGAACATATTGCCTTCCATCACCCCAAGCGGATGACTTACATTCCAGACAAGTTTGCTCAGTCAGAAAATGCTAAGGAATGGTGGAGTTCTTCGACAATCTAACAGAGGAACAGGTGCAATGGATGTTTGAATGGATCGCAACAGACGAGTTCTTCATCAGATCCAGGGACCCTCCACCCTTGGTGCTGATCGAGTTGAGACAGATATACCCCTATGTTTCTATCCGAGTTATGAGGCAAGTAGGTAGGAAACAGGTTGTACCAAGTGTTACCAAGATGAGTCATTTCAAGGCAGACTTTCAAGACGACGATGTCCCTTAAAAATGCCAAGCTCAGCACATGTGTCACTGCAAGATCATTGTGGAAAAGAACACCATTTAGCTAGACAGGTATCATGTAGGGTGCAAATCTCTCTACCCGGCATGGTTAGAGGACAATCTGAAAGGAATGGTGATGATAGGGGCCAATTGATTGAAAAGAATCATAGACAAAGATGCTGAAGCTCAAGTCAAATACAATAGCCTGCGCAAGAGGGTCCACGACTCTAAGAATGAGCACCAGGAAATACATGAGAGGAATGTGAGGTTGATCAAAGAATGGAAAGAAATGGCAGTCACTTCCAACATGAAGTAGGAATATCTGGAGTGAGGAATAGTGGAGCTGGAAGGTAAAGTCATAAAGAGGATTCAGGATTGCTAGAATGCCGACGAAGCTGAAGGAGGACATCTGGCCAGAGCCTACTTGATGCTGGGACTGCGCGAGCTGGGGGATCTATATGATGGGTTCAGGAAGATATAATCTGGGGAAGGTCCTTCTGGTACCAAATAGGCTAGATTTATTTGCTTTCCTAAAAATGTAATAAGGCCAAGTGCTAGTAGTGACTTATTTTTTTTTATCTTAGTGTCATTTTGGGATTCGTCTATTTTCATATTATGAATGAAGCATTTATTGGCATTTAAAGTTCTCCAAATCTATTTGTCGCTAGGCCTACCTCTAGCACAATGAGGCTCCCTAAATTAAGACGCGAATTTAAATTTTCGAAATATGTGTTTAAACACTGCGACATTTCAAAATCCTCACTGACTTGTTACCTTTTTGTTTTTCCTTATTTTTTTATTATTCCCATCCCCTTAGGTTGGTTCACTCATACTGGCCTCATCAGCGTATCATACCAGATGTAGAGGCCCTCCACCTCCTCCTCCTCCTCCAAGCAATACAAAAGATAGAGGAAAAGAAAAAATGGACGACTTAAGTGGTATCCGAAAGGAAAATATTGAGAATGCAGAAACTTAGATGGCAGTAGTACTCCGGCCCCAAATAATCTAGTCTTAAGACTGGAACAAAGGATACTGGAACTGCAAGGAGAACTTGAGTAGGTTCGTAACTGGCAAACTTGTCACTCACCCTGAATGTCCCTGACATCAACCAACAGAACACAAAGAACCCAACACCTCCCCAAAGCATACAAAACCAACATCCACAAAACCCTCCCGCACTAAATCAATACGTAAGTCCACCCCAGAATCCCAACCCATTACCAATACTAACTCCGCCACAACACCCCCATTAACCAATCCAGTACCCACCAGCCACCACTTACCATACTTCCAAAACACACCAGCGCCCATTCTCGATCCCTAAAACTCCACCAATGACCATCATTACACCCAAGTCCCTGGCACCCATCAGAGCAACCCTATATATGTGGAAACTATACCTCACTCTATCCATCTAATCTCCTATACACCCGAATCCTCCAAGAAATACCTGCTCATTAAAAACATGGCTGAAGAACTCAAGAAGTTAACTAGCCGAGTTTAGGGTGTTGAAGACGATAAAGGAATAGAAGGTTTGAACTATGAAGACCTATGCATACAACTAGATGTGGAACTTCCAGAGGGGTACAAACCTCCCAAGTTCGAGATGTTTGATGGCACAAGTGATCCCAGGGTTCATCTGAGGACCTATTGTGACAAGCTTGTCGGAGTCGTGAAAGTGGAGAAGATCCGGATGAAACTCTTTATGAGGAGTCTTACTGGGGATGCTTTGTCCTGGTATATCAGCCAAGATCCCAAGAAATGGTCCAATTGGGTAAGTATGGCTTTCGATTTCATGGACCGATTCAGGTTCAACACAGAAAATGCACCTGATGTTTTCTAAATTCAGAATCTTAAGAAGAAACCTACTGAGACTTTTCACGAGTATGCTACTCGTTAGAGGTCAAAAACGGCCAAGGTTAGGACATCTTTGGACGAGGAACATATGAACAAAATCTTCATCAAAGCATAGGATCCGCAATATTATGAAATGTTGATGGTTATCGAAAATCACAAATTCTTTTATATCATCAAACTTGGAGAAAGAATCAAAGAGGGAATCAAGAGCGGGATGGTAACAAATTTTGAGGCACTGCAGGCCACAAATAAGGCATTACAATCAGGCGGCATATCAAAGAAGAGAGATGTTGGGGCAGTAATGGTGGCTCAGGGCCTAAAATCTCCACTCACATATCAAAAACCTCCACTCGCGTACCAAACACCACCACCCGCATTCCAAACACCTCCACCCACATACCAAGCACTACCACCCACATTTCAACCCTTATCTCCCAGATACTCTCAAACAACCACTGTCCATCACACCTATAACTCCCAACCATCTCACTCCCAGTCACCACCAACTCGCTAAAATTATCCAAGACCAAGGCCCAACTTCGATCGCAAGCCGCCCAGACAATACACTGCCATTGGTGAACCCATCGAGAAGTTGTATAAAAGGGTGAAAGTCGCGAGTTTCATCACTCCTATTCCCGTTGTGGCATTAGAAAACCCATCCTAATGGTTAAATCTGAACAAAACTTGTGCATACTATTCCGGTATGAAGGGGCACACCACTACTGAGTGCCGAACATTGAAGGATAAGATCCAGACGCTAATTGACAACAAGGTCATACAGGCAAAGGAAGCTGCACGCAATGTCCGCAACAACCCCCTCCCTAATCATATAGGTGATAGCGTACATGTGATAGAGACGAATGAAGAATGGCACCCTGAGGGGTCGATTGGGCTTATCCGAGAAGGCGATGATTTTAAAGTTACAGTCACACTTACTTCTATTGCGGTATAGACTCAGTCACCAATCAAGGTTGAAGTAGCTACGTCAGTTCCATTTGAGGTAAAAGTGGCTCCTCCTGCAGCCACCCTCGCTCTATTTGAAGTAGAAATGGTCACACCTTTCACAGTGACAGTATCAACTACACCTCCCTTCGATTCAAAAGCAATACCCTGGGATTATGTTGCCGAGGCTTGGAAAAAAGGGAAAGCAAAGGCAGATGAATCTAACGTAGCACAAGGAATGACTAAAACTGGAAGAGTCTATACACCTGAATATTTGGGAGGTTCAAGTAAGGATGCCATTACTAGGCAGCCTGTCATTGAAACCGGGCTAGATGACCTGTGGAGGAAAGTATAGGCAAAGGAGTATTTCGTTGTTGACCATCTAAACAAAATCCTTGCTCATATATCTATCCTGTCATTGCTGCAATTCAGAGGCACGTAAGAACACTTTAATAAAAGTGCTGAGCGAGACTTATGTACCCAATAACATCAATGGCGGATAAATGGCCAACATGGTAGGGCAAGTACTGGAAAGTCATAAGATTATGTTCCACGAAGATGAGCTATCACCTGAGTGGTTGAACCACAATAAAGCATTGCATATCACAGTGCAATTTGAAGACAAATTCATTACCAAGGTCCTGGTTGACGGAGGGTCAAGCCTAAATATTTGTCCATTGGACACTCTGAAAAGGTTGGACAAAGGTTTTCATGAAATACGGGAAGGAAGCATGAACATGAAAGCTTTCGGTGGGTCCCAATGGTCCACGATCGGGGAAATCAACCTTTGCGTGCAAATGGGACCAACTTAGTTTGACGTCGAGTTTTAGGTGCTCGACATACCAGCCTCATATAATATTCTATTAGGCCGACCATGGATCCATGCAACTGGAGTCGTGCCTTCCATACTATATCAAGTTGTGAAGTTCGAATGGGATCTTCAGGAGGTGATCATTCACGGAGATGGAAGTAACCCCATCTACACCAGTCAAACCATCCCGGTCATTGGACATAGAAGGAGGCTAGGAGAGGAAACCTATCATCACATTGAACGGGTCAATGTCGTCGATAAGGACAAATGGTGGAGTGGTAAAATAGAAAGAATATTGGCCTGGTCTGGATATGAACCCAGGAAAGGGTTGAGAAAGAACCTCCAAGGTATCACTAAACCGATACAGCTAAAAATCATGGTACCACCTTTGGGCTCGAATACCAGTACACATGGCAAGAGTATAAAAATTTGTCGCCTCTATGGCGTGGACCGTATTACCTTATTGAGCAGCTAGTGCCACATTTAGAACAAGCTTTTCACCAAGCTAATGCGATATGAGGGACTGCAGAAGAGGAAGCACTAGCTGGGTTGAGGAATTTGTTCTTGGAAGATGAAGACATGAAATGCAGTGCCATAATTGAGTAGGAGGACGATGAAGAAGGCCTCACTATTCAGGCCGTAAATAAGGGAGATGTTCTCAATATTAGACCGCCACACCATCCCGAGCCTGCCGAGTCCCTGGGTAGCTTGGCAAAATTTACTTCTATAGCCGTTATAGGCATTTAAGATTTCCAGTAATTTTGTTTTAAGATTTACTTACTTCAAAATAAACACTCGATTCATCGAGCCGTACTTTGTCTGGAAGATTTTTTTAGTTTTTAATCAAATGCATTTGCTCTTTATTATTCTTATTATTTTTTACACTTTTCCTTTCTACAACGTTATTATTACTTTTCCTGATAAACCAATGACCGTGACATCTAACGAGGCAACACAACATGAGAATAGTGATTCAAATGAAAAAGATAAGATACCCGAGGAAATTGTCAGGGAGGTTGAAAATTTTGAGAATAAACCTAAGTCCAATCTGGACGAAAGCGAAGCAGTAAATTTGGGAGATGCCGAGACTATCAAGGAGACTCGCATTAGCATTCACTTGTCACCAACAGAGAAGGAAAAGTACATTCGTTTCCTAAAAGGGTAGGAGCATATTTTTGCATTGTTATATGATGACATGACTAGTTTGAGCATGTCCATAGTGGTTCACAAGTTGCCTACTAATCCCATGTGTCCGCCAGTAAAGCAGAAACTCAGAAAGTTCAAACCAGACATGAGCCTGAAAATTAAGGAGGAAGTTACCAAGAAGATCAAAACCAAAGTTCTTAGGGTGGTTGAGTACCCAACTTGGTTAGCCAATATTGCGCCAGTTTCGAAGAAGGATAGGAAAGTCAGAGTATGTGTTGACTATCGGGATTTAAACAGAGCAAGTCCCAAGGACAACTTCCCACTGCCAAACATACATATTTTGATCGACAACTGCACCAAACATGAACTCCAATCCTTCATGGATTGCTTCACGGGTTATCACCAGATCTGGATGGATGTAGACGACGCGGAGAAGATATCCTTTATTACACCTTAGGGTGTATACTGTTATAAGATGATGCCATTCTATTTGAAGAATGCTGGTGCTACTTACATGAGATTCATAAAAACCATCTTCCATGAAATGATACACAAAGAAATAGAGGTGTATGTGGACGACGTCATTATCAAATCTAAGAGGGCCGCAGATCACATAGAGGACTTGAACAAGTTTTTTAACATGCTAAAGAGGTTCAACTTGAAACTGAACCCCGCAAAGTGTGCATTCGTGGTTCCCGTAGGAAAGTTACTGGGTTTCATCATCATTCACCGAGGGATCGAACTGGATCCATCTAAAGTCAAGGCTATTCAGGAGTTACCACCACCTAAGAACAAAAAGGACGTGATGAGCTTCTTAGGACGTCTCAACTACATCAGTCACTTCATAGCACAATCCATAGTCATATGTGAACCCATCTTCAAGATGCCAAGGAAGGATATCGAAACAAGCTAGACAGATGATTTTCAGAAAGCTTTTGACAAAATCAAGGAGTACCTATCCACACCGCCAGTTTTGATCACGCCAGAACTAGGATGACCTTTGTTACTCTATCTTTCTGTGTTGGATGGACCCTTTGGATGTGTTTTGGGGCAACATGTTGAGACAGGAAGGAAGGAGAAGGCCATATACTACCTGAGTAAGAAGTTCACACCTTACGAAGCACGGTACTCTCTGTTGGAATGCACTTGCTGTGTTTTGACTTGGACATCTTAGAAATTGAGGCACTATTTCTGCGCTTACACTACATACCTCATATCCAGGATGGACTCTCTAAAGTACATATTCCAGAAGCCCATATCGACCGGAAAGTTTTCCAAATTGAAGATACTATTAAGTGAGTTCAATATCGTCTATGTAACTTAAAATGCAGTCAAAGGACAAGCATTGGCGGACCACTTAGCTGAAAATCCGGTGGGAGGAGCATACGAACCTTTGAAAACATATTTTCCTAATAAAGAAGTGTCATTCGTAGGGGAAGACATATCGAGGCATACGATGGTTGGAGGAAGTTCTTTGACGGAGCTGCAAATTTTAAAGGAGTGGGCATCAAAGCAGTTTTGGTATCAGAAACGGGTCAACATTATCCGTTATCCACTAAACTCAGATTTCCCTGCACCAACAACATGTCGGAGTATGAGGAATGCATATTAGGGCTCAACATGGAAATCAACATGAACATTCAAAAGATGCTGGTAATCAGTGATTCAGATTTGCTCGTGCACCAGGTACAAGGAGAGTGGGCCACGAAGAATTCCAAGATATTGCCATATCTGCACCATGTTCAGGAATTGAGAAAGAGGTTCAAAAAGATAGAATTCTGACATGTGCCCAGAATTTCGAAATGAGTTTGCTGATGCATTGGCCACCTTGTCATCTTTGATTCAACATCCAGATAAGAATTATATTGATCCCATTCTGGTGAAAATACATAATCAGCCAGCATATTGTGCTCATGTTGAAGAAGAAACGGATGGAAAGCCTTGGTTCCATGACATCGAGGAGTATTTATCGAAGGGAGAATATCCGGAGGCGTCATCATTCAGAGGCACCATTTGTCATGGACCGAGAACATCATTTCATGTCCTGCGAATCCCTCGGCCGTCCAAAGACAACCTTCATGGTCCAAAAGGGAATCTGCATCATGTTTAAATTTTTGCAAATACACGTTTGTAGCATATTTTATCTGCAGGTTACCAGTATGCAACCGCTATCCTAGTAGGAGCGATCTCGCTCCAGTTCCTTCAACTGTCTCGAACCATAACCACTCACCATAGCCGCAACTGCATCTCGTATCCGTTCTTACAATGATTTCATCAGCATATTCCGCCGATGAATCCAGAACTACACATGGCTTGATTCCTATAAAACTAGGGATATGTAGGCAACTCGAAAATCAGAGCCCGACCTCTATTTTTCAAAGCATCCCGTCCGGTCAAATTGGCCATCATTTCTTTACCCGAAAACTCTTTCTTCCTTCTCGGGTAAAGAGGGGCGGCTGTTGATATCCAATTTTCCTGATATATTTTTAATACACATATATACTTTCAAAACAACATATATGCATATATAAGCATGCATAAGCTTTTTTTATAATTTTCCTATAATTTAAAGGCTTCAAATTGATTTATTTTTACTTATAAAATTTCCAATAATTCTCCTTTGAATTATTTTTGTGGTAATTTAGCCATCTAACTTCTATATTTATGCAAAAATATTGCTTAAATATTTTTAGTGCATTTTTTTTATAATTGCATTTGCATTTAAAAGCTAATTTTCATATGTTTGCAACTCTAGCCCTATTAATGCATAATTACATTTTGACGCCTAAAATGATCTTCCATATTTTCAAAATGTTAAATATCTATTTTAAATCAATTTAGTGCATGAAATTATTTTTAGAAATTATTTATTATTTATTATAAATTATATAGTGTTAAAATGGATATTTAAAACTTAGCCTATTTTATTTCAATTTCAGCCTAAATTCTAACTCAATTACCAGCCCAATCCCCAATTAGATTACCCGACCAGGCCCAAATACATTTATACCCGACCCAGGCCCCCTAATCTTGGCCGTTGATCTCTGAGATCATCGACATGTATTCATCATTTCCTAATTAAATTAACCTATACACCCCCAACCTAATTCATTTTACAACCCACCCCACCGCCCTAAAATCCTCTCTACAGTCAAACACTCTCACCATGAGCCCTAATCTCTAAACGCTGCACTCTCCCCCCCATCTATGCCCATCTCCAGTGACCTCTCACCATCTCTCAGGTCTCCAATGGCTTCTCTCATGTCATTCTTGCCATCTCTAAGGCTGTTGCGATCAAAACACTCACGCAAGCGCACGTGATCGCCAAGTAATAAAGTAATGAGTAGAGTATCGTTCCCACGAAGAATTGTGATTAATTGTTGAATGATTTAAACTCAATTGACTTATTGATCCAAGAAATTCTTCATAAAAGATATTCGTCTTTAATTTACTACCTAAAAATATCAATTAATGAACTAACTAAAATAACCAAACAAACAAATAACAATTTTGAATGACAATCACTAGGAGAGAATATTCTAGGGTCACAGGCTAGTTAACAATCATGTTGCGTTCTTGGCTTAAAATAACTAATTGATGTATCTGGGTTGTTGATTGACAGGGTTAATATTGCTCATAAGAATCTGTCGACTCCTTACTCGCCTATTCAAGTTAACTTAATGCCTATATGTCTATGGAATTAAAATTAACAAGAATGCATGTATAAAATCCTGTATTTCAACCAAGCAATGCAATTAGATATATGTCTATCCTAATTGCGAATCCGTCCCCCGATGCCCAGGTTCAAGAACTTTATCTATTTAATCCTATATGCAATCCAAAGTTCCCACTTTCGAGTTCAACTATATATTCGTAGATAGTATTCCATTGTTATCTACTCTGCAAAATAATTGAGAACAGAATTAAATAAACAACCCAATATGATTAAACCAACTTTGTTAAATTAAACTCTGAACGATAACAATCATGTTTCACCCATGACCCTAGAATAATAAGTTTTAGCCACTCATAGTAGTATTCATCTCAATAATATTTACTTTCATTCAAAACGTAAAAATAAGAAGAAGAAAAGAAGAACTTGATGTTGGATTTTCCTCCTTGCCTTTTGCCTCTCTGTTTCTTGCACTAAACTATGAAAACCTTGATATCTAATTCTTGGGCAAGCTTGACTTTACATAGGTTAAGTGAAATTTCCTCCAGATTTCCAATTTTTCCCCTAACAAATATTTTTCGGAACTGGGACTAACGCTAAAGCGCTAATGCTCGTGCTAGTCGACTGATATTCTGCCTCTCGCATCTGGACTAGCACGATCGCGCTACTGCTCACGCTAGAGCTCGCGCTAGTTCAGGCCATTTTTTCTTCAATTCTTTGTCTAGTCTTTGCGCACACTCAGCTCCGAGGGTATTTCTTGCTCCAATGTAGCTCCAATCACAACTTTAAGGCATCATATAGGCTCACCATCCTGCAATGTGTAAAATTCACAAGTAGAGCCCATTTTTCATCATTTAACCATATTATGACATTGAAACATAATCAAGCGGGAGCATAAACAATCGCCAAATCACCTAGACCTAGCCTATTATTAACACCCCACACTTAATTCATTGCTCGTCCTCGAGGAATCAAACTATAGTCTCTAGAAGTCCCACTCAACAGTTTCCCTTAACGCCTTACACCCAGAAAAATTCACATATGCTACGCCTAGTAGTGAACAATCTCAGCCTCAAAGGTCGACTCTCAAGTGTCACGCAATATTCACACTTCCTTAAATTACTCTACACAGTAGTCAAGACTTGCTTTTCCTTCACGAATCACATTCCCTCACAATCACAGCTAAGAGAATAAAATCAATTCGTACATTCGAATCTCATGCTTACGTATATCAAAGAGAATCACTCACCCTCACAAAAGAAGTCACATGCATGTAATTGGTACAATAAGCTTTCCTTTAATGTAAATCTGTACTAATGCAGGCTCGCTCGATCTAAAATCAATTAAGACTTTTTCATGGTTGTAATGTGGGCTAAGGGATGGATAAGATATATTTAGGAATAGTGACTAACCCTCCTAAGCACTTTAACACACCACATAATTAACTTTAAGCGCAAATTCTTCAATCCACTTCACTTTCACAAACAATATCACCTTGAAAATGCTCCCTTCTTCTTCAAGCACTACATTAATTCATACCCACTAGTAGGAACAAGACAACAATGTATTCGTCTCTATTTTTTTTTATTTTTTTTCAATTTCTACTAGTGGTGTATTATTTTACAAAATAAGTGCACCTTTCTTCTTTTTATTGGTTCCACTCAAAAGCCACCCCACACATAGTTCCTTCTTATTTCTTTTAGCGCTCATCTCACGATTAAAGTGCTTTAAGAGGAAAAGGGATCAAAACAATGTCAATTTAGAACAAAAAAGGTATAGGCTTGTAATGTGGGTTCCAAATAACAGTCTATAGGCTCAAAAGGGGTAACTAGGGATATAATTTATCTGTGGTAATCAATTAACCTCAAAAAGATCAAATAAAGCCTAAAATCATTTTTCAAACCGAGCATTACCTAAAATTTCGCTTTGACTCACATACCGGGCAAGTTCTAGACACAAGTACAACACATGGACTACACAAAAACCTCACCACACATGGCATATGACTCATTCTATATTAACTCATCGAGACACTCCATTATGAGCATTCAAGTCAGTGACAAACATAAAAATTAAGGCACTTGAGTGAAGTTCAACCAATAAGACTAAGCGTTACAAACTAATTTCTGTTGTGTTCAGGTGCGTCAACGCTATAGGTTCTCTTTTTATTCTCTAGCTCGTAGACCATTAAACCTAATCTACAAATCAAAAAGAAAATAAAATAACTAAAAAAAACTACCTATACCTGGTTCAAGTTTAAACCCTTGGAAAAGAACCGTGACCTAAAGAAAAACCAAGGGGGAGCTACTACACTATCTAAAAAAAAATCTTTTTGGTATTTTTCTAGACTAAATTCCCTCAAGAAAATTGTCCAAAGGATCCTTCATCAGGAAGAGTCTTCATATTTTCCATTTTTTTCGTTGATCGACTTAGTCCCTCAGGAACCTCGCCGAAAGAGATCCGTCGTCGGGACAAGCCACTTACCTAGTTTAAACTAATGAACTCTTACTAAATTACTAAAACTGTCAAAGCCAAATAAAATAAGACTAAACAAGCATACAACTACATATATACACTGAGGTATCCCCACCGCACACTTAAAATGAAGACATGTCCCCATGGCTTAAGAATTGAAGTAATAGTGAGGTAAAGTAACTTCTCTGAAGGCTCACTCCTGGTCGGAGACAGTGTCGGGGTTCACATGACACGCACGCCCCAAAGCTCTCAGCTAACCCAAAAATATCTTCTCAAACTTCATTTGCTGAGCATCCACTGTGTCTACACGAGTACCCAACTCAGTCACGGAGGAGCACAACCCTGCCACCTCCTACTCCAACGCGGCAAAACGGAATATTCTGGCAGTTCCTGAAGATGAGACTACTCTGGACGGTGCATCAGCTGCTGCACTTGGCACATGGGCCTGTGTTTCTCCCTCCATATTCATCTGATCGGCCACCCATTCCTCCGAGTCATTAGAGCCACTCTCATCCGCTCCACCTGATGTTGCTGGCTCTATCACCGTGGTGCCCTTGTCGGGTCAGACCTTGTGGCCATTTTGTACTAGCCCATCCACATGGAGATTCTCGGGCACCCGAGCTTGCCTGCAAAGCTGAGTCACTAAAGAGGGGAAAAAGAACCCATACCTTCGCACTGGGTAGCGAATGAACATTTCGTCGTGCATCACTTTGGCTATATCGAAGTCAAGACCTTTGATGAAGCTCCAAATCAAAGTGGCTCGGGGTGCATTTACCTCCCTAGTGTTTTTGGACGGAATAAGACGGTTGTTAACCACATACAACCAGCTCTTCACCTCTGGGGATAATGCTGAGGAGTGAAACTTCTCACCATATTGAATCCATTGCACCTCTTTTTCGGGTACGCAAATTGCATCAAAGAATCGCTCCCACTTCGCGTTCGTTGGGTTCCGGCCGTACTCATAGAAGTCATCATGCTTAGGCACGGGAGGGGCCAAATGGTATGCCATCTGTATTGCCTCAATAGAGGCATTCACCGCCTTGCGGCGCACTGTGACCACACTGTTGTTATGCTAAGGCAGATTAGCGTAAAACTCCCTCACAACCATTGCATTGGCCTCCCTTGGATTATTGATAAAGGTCTGCAGCCCCCGCCTTAGTAGCTCCGTATAAATGTGAGGGCATTTCTGCTGGAGTGAATTCATATCAATTCCCCTCTCCGGAATTGGCTATTTAGTGGCCTTCTGCGCAAAGCGGCCTTGAGCCGTGGCTGAGACAAATTTGTTGCTGTCAAAAGGATGTGCATGGGCTGCCCCCTGTATCCTGGGTGCGTTGGCTTGGCTGCTTGAGGATGGACTTGTGGAGTGGCATTTTCGCGATGTCGCCATAATACCTGAAAAACGGGGCTACATTAGCAAGGTTGAACACAAAGATGTGACACACTGTGGTTACTCAGACTTCACCTGCGTGAGTGTTCACAACTACATAGTAAAGGTCATTGAGGCTTTTCTGCAAACACCTTGTGGGCGTTAGGCCTGCAGAACCCTTTTTAAGTGTTTTATAACATGAGTCCACCAAAAAATCTCATCAATAGCACAAAAGTACCACCCACCCCACACTTACCACACACTAACACCACAACATATTTTTCTAATTCCTCCACAGAAAAGCAAAGAACAACTACTACACAAACACATTGGGCTACAACCAAAAATCTAAAAAAAAAAATAATTAAGAAGAGAAAAAATTACAACTAGGGTTCATACATGTGGTATGGATGGTGGTGAGTAGAGAGAAGAACGTGTGTGTGAGCCTGGTGGGGGAAGTGGGATTGTGAGACTGGGGGGAGGGAATCGTGAGAATTAGGAGATGGTGGAAGTGGTTTGGGGAGAGGGGTGTGTGAGTTTTGGGGAGGAGTTATGCGGTGGGGAAATAGACTAGGGGGAATTAAATTAGACTAAAGAAGAAAATGGAAAAATAAAAATAAATAAATAAAAAACTTTAAAACGACCCAACCCAGTGATTTCTGGGGCGGAACTAGCGCGATCGCGCTAGTCCAGGCAGAATGTTACACTTTTAGCGCGATCGCGCTAGTAGCACAAAGTCTAGCGTGTTCGCGCTAATTTTCTGCAGCTTAGGCAGAATTTTACCTAGTTAGCGTGAACTGTATCGCGATCGCGCTACTGGGCAACATACATTTCCACTTTTTTCACCTGTGTTCACCATGGTCGATGGTCTTTTCGCCTGCCCTTTGTCACCTGCATTGGTTAGCATGCTATAAAACTCACAAATAACACTACAACTATCATTGGGTTTCCTTCCAACCAGCTCCTTAGTTATTGTCGTGGCATGAAGGTTATAACAATTCAATGGGTTGGCTCCCATCCAGCGCCTGATTTAACATCACGGCACGACTCAACATGTTTTCAAGCATCAGACAGGTCCATAGAGGTCTTGTGACGTGTAATGTCACCACCCCAATAATGTTTTATCCACTAGCCATTTACTAAGAAGGTACCATTTGAGCTCGTATCCCGCAACTCCATAGCTCCATGAGGCTTCACACTTACCACAACGAAAGGGCCTGAACAACGAGATTTCAGCTTCCCGGGAAAGAGCTTCAACCTCAAATTGAATAACAGAACTTCTTGCCCTGGCTCAAACTCTTGATGTTGGATGCGTTTGTCATGTCACATCTTAGTCTCATCTTTATACAATTTGGCATTTTCATAGGCATGCAACCGAAACTCATCAAGCTCGTCGAGTTGTAGCAACCTCTTCTCTCCAGCTAACTCCATATCCATATTCAGCCTTTTAATTGACCAATAAGCCTTGTGTTAAAGCTCGACGGGCAGATGACATGCCTTCCCATAAACTAATTTATACGGTGAAGTACCTATGGGGGTTTTGTATGCAGTTCGATATGCCCATAATGCGTCGTCGATCTTTCCAACCCAATCCTTTCTATTTCCACTCACTGTTTTCTCCAGAATCTGCTTCACTTCTCTGTTTGACAATTCCACTTGGCCACTCGTTTGGGGATGATAGGCTTGGAAACCTTGTGCTTGACATCATATTTTTCAAGGATATTATTCAACAATTTGTTGCAGAACTGCGTTCCTCCATCACTTATCAACACTCGTGGAGTTCCAAAGCGTGTGAAGATGTGCTTCTTTACAAAACTCACCACTATCTTTGCGTTATTAGTGGTAAGAGCAATGGACTCCACCCACTTAGACACATAATCGACTGCCACCAAGATGTACATGTGCCCATGAAGTTGATCCACCATTAGAGTATGGGAATAGTCCCATGAAGTAGATCCCCCAAACATCAAATAGCTCTACTGCCAGAATATTCTACAAAGGCATCTCATGCCTCTTGGTGATTGTTCCAGTTCTTTGGCATCTATCACACATTTTAACAAAGATATGTGCATCCTTAAAAAATTTATTCCAATAGAAACTTGATTGTATAACTTTTTAGGCGGTCCTATCTCCCCAGTGATGTCCTCCGTATGGTGATGCGTGATAGTCATGCAATATTGCATTCATCTCTTCCTCAGGAACACATCTTCGCACCAACTGATCTGCGCATAGCCGGTATAGTAATGGCTCATCACACATGTAGAGCCTCATATTATATAAGAACCTTCTTCTATTATCGGGTGTCAATTCGGGTGGTGTCACCCCACTTGCAATGAAATTCACATAATCTGCATACCACAGGGCTTCACTTGAGGTGATCGCCAATAACTGCTCATCAGGTAATGTTTCTTTAATGGACCCATCTTCAACTACATGACTCCGATTTCTAATCTGGACAAGTGTTCAGCCACTTGATTTTATGTTCCCTTTCGATCTTGGATTTCTAAGTCAAACTCTTACAAGAGGAGGACCCAACGAATTAGCCTCGGCTTGGCGTCTTTCTTCTCAAACAAGTATCTGATAGCTGAATGATCTGTGTAAATGATGACTTTGGTTCCCACTAGATAAGATTTGAACTTATCAAATGCCCACACCACTAAAGCAACTCTTTTTCAGTAACTGTGTAGTTCATCTGAGCTGGATTCAGAGTGTTGCTCGCATAGTAGATGGAGTGAAAGATTTTATTTCTCCTTTTCCCCAGAACATCCCTAATAGCTATGTCACTCGCATCGTACATCAACTCAAATGGCTATTCCCAATCAGGAGCAATGATAATTGGAGCAGTCACTAGCCTCCCCTTCAGCTCCTCAAATGCTTTCAGACATGCATCATCAAACTTGAAGGAGACATCTTTCTCAAGCAACCTGCACAAGGGAGAGGAAATTTTCAAAAAGTCTTTAATGAAACGTCGATAAAAACTTGCATGGCCCAAGAAACTGCGGATGCCTTTGATGGATGTTAGTGGGGGCAATTTTTCAATTGCTTCCACCTTTGCTTTGTCCACCTGCAAACCATTGTTAGATACCTTGTGCCCCAAAACTATACCTTCACGTACCATGAAGTGGCACTTTTCCCAGTTTAGCACCAGTCCGTCTCTTCACATCTAGCCAGTACTTTATCCAGATTCATTAAACAGTTATCAAAAGAGCACCCAAACACGGAAAAATCATCCATGAATACTTCTACAAATATTTCAACCATATCAGTAAAAATAGCCATCATACACCTTTGAAAATTCGCAGGTGCATTACAGAGACCAAAGGGCATTCTCTTGAATGCATACGTGCCATACATACACGTAAATGTGGTTTTATCTTGGTCCTCTTGGGCTATAGAAATCTGATTATACCCAGAGTAACCATCTAGGAAACAATAGTATTCCTGGCCAGCTAATCTATCAAGCATTTGGTCAATAAAGGGGAGAGTGAAGTGGTCCTTTTGGGTGGCATTATTCAATTTTCTGTAATCTATACAAATCCTCCACCCAGTGACAGTTCTTGTGGGAATCAAATCATTATTTTCATTAACAACCACAGTGACCCCCCCCTTTTTAGGTACGCATTGAACGGGGGTTGCCCATTTGCTAACTGAGATTGGAAATACAATACCTGCATCAAACCACTTAATCACTTCCTTTCTTACCACTTCTTTCATGATTGGATTTAGTCGACATTGTTTCTCTACACTTGGCTTGTGTTTGTCCTCCATGAGGATTTTATGCATGCAGAAAGTTGGAATAATGCCTTTAATTTCAGACATTGTCCACCCAAGTGCTCGATTATGCTCACGTAGCACTCTCAACAGCTTCTCTTCCTGCAATTTAGACAATTCAGAAGAAACAATAACAAGTAAAGTGTCAAAGTCACCCAAATAAGCATATTGAAGATGAGGTGGTAGAGGTTTAAGCTCCAATTTTGGAGCTTCCTCAATTGACGGTTTTGGAGGCGGCCCATCTGGCCTGTTCAAAGGCTCAAAGGGGTGTATCCCCTGCATGTAGGCACAAGATGTATCTAGGATGTTCATCATCTCTTCAACCTCATAATCAACTCCTAAGCTCTCGAACAACATGAGTGATTTCTCTAGAGAATCATCTAGATATACACTCGTGTCAAGAATCTGCTCATCCGCCTCAACAACAGATATCATGGAGAGATCCTCATAGTGGAGGGGAAGTTAGATTGCTTTGTAGACATTAAAGACTGCTTCCTCGTCATCCACCCTCAAAATCATTTTTCCCTCTCTCACTTTGATAATGGCATCACCAGTAGCCAAGAGAGGTCACCCCAATATGATTGGAACCAGTTCATCAGCCTCATAATCTAGGTTAATGAAGTCCGCCGGGAAGATAAATTTCCCAATTTGTAGCAACACATCTTCATTACCCCCTCAGGGTGTGCTATTGATCTATCAGCCAGCTGTAACATCATAGTAGTTGGCCATGGAGCTCTAAAGCCTAGTTGCATGAACAAGGATAAGGGCATCAAATTTATGCTTGTCCCCAAATCGCAAAGAGCACGACACACATCAATATTACCAATGCGCACAAGAATAGTGAAGCTGCCAGGATCCTTAAGCTTTTGAGGAAGCTTGTTCTGGACCCTTGAAGTGCACTACTCAGTAAGTGCAACTGTCTCAAATTCAATTAATCTTCTCTTGTGAGCCACTATATCTTTTATGTACTTTGAATACTTTGGAATTTCATGCAGCACATCAACGAGTGGAATATTTAATTTAACCTGGCTCAACATGGAGAGAAATTTGCTGAACATTCAATCATCATTCTTCTTCTACAATTTCTGGGGGAAAGGTGGTGGGGGGCTCAGAGCCTTCACTGGCTCTGGAATTTCTGTAGCATTCTTTGGCTCGTGCGTCTCTTTAGGAATTAACTCCCCCTCGGGTATGAGCTTATCTTTCCTTTTCTTTGGTGTCTCCTCTAGCTCCCTCCCGTTTTTGAGTGTAACTGCATTCACTTGAGGGTTGTTTTCTGTATCACTGGGAAGAGCGCCTGCAGGTCTAGTGTTTTGGTTCGTTGCTAACTGACCCATTTGCCTTTCAAGATTTCTAAAGTCGGTCCTGAGCTGCTGATTGTCAATCAACAACTTCTGTAGCAAATCATTGGTACTTGTTTCCTTTTGTTGGGGTGGCTTCTGAGGCTGATTGAAACTCCCTTGGGGTCTATACTAATTTTGATTCTGTTGATTTCCACCCCATGAGAAGTTAGTGTGATTTTTCCAATTTGGATTGTAAGAATTTACGTATTGTGCATGCTGATTCGGTGGACCTCTGTTCTGCTTCCCCACATAATAAATGGATTTTGGATTCGTGGGGCACATGTCACTCATATGATTGTCACCACATAATTCGCTGTAAATAGCCATTTGTTGTACATGTTGCATTGTTTATGGTTGCTGCATTGTCATCCTAGTTATCTGATTGGCCAACTTTGTAATATCGGCTCTCATGGCTGACATATCGTCGAGCTTAAGTAATCCAACTGATGTTTTCTTAATTTCCTTTCGTGAATCACCCTCACCTTGCTAATTATGATCATTAGCAGTGAAGTTATTTAGCAAGATTTGGATTTCACTGTACAGTCTGGCCATGCAACTATCCCCATAAGCTGAATCAAGATTCATCTTTGATGCATCATCTAACCCATCCACGAAAGTGTGACCCAATACCTCATCAGTTTGACAATGATGTGGGCAGTCTCTGAGCATCTTCTTGTACCTTTCCCATGCTTGACGAAGTGTCTTGCCATCTCGTTGTTCGAACCCAAGAATTTGACTCCTCAATATCTTTGTTTTCTTAGTGGGGAAAAACTTGATTAAGACTTTCCTTGCTAGATCATCCCAAGTGCGGATTGAGTTTGCGGGTTCCTTCTGCAACCACTCCTTAGCGTCCCCAAGCAGTGAAAAGGGGAAAAGTGTCAGCCTGACATAGTCCTTGGAAACATTTGGATAATTGTAAGTGTTTGTAATTTCCAAGAAATTCTGAATATGCCTTTGCGGGTCTTCATGAGATAGACCCATATATTGCCCTATGGACTGGATCAGTTGTACCATGTATTGCTTGAGTTTAAAGTGCCATATGATATCAGGTTTCACAATAGTCTGAGTCATATTAGCAAGGCTGAGCCTTGCGGCTTCAATCACAACGCGCTCCTCATTCCCTACCATCTCTATTGGCTGTGGTTGAACTACTATGTCCAACTCTATGTCAATTCGTGTTCTTGCGTCTACTTCCCTCCTCAATCTGTGAAGTGTTCGTTCAATTTCAGGATCAAGGGGAAGCAGATTGTTTGCGCTTCGGCTCCTCCGCATTCAGAAGAAAAGCCTGTGTTCACACAAACCAGGTAAAATAAAAATTAAAGCTCGAACAAATAATTAATAAAAGCTTAACTCAGTCAAGTAGCTAATTTCTAAGTCCCCGACAACGGCGCCAAAAACTTGTTGTGATCAAAACACTCACGCAAGACCACGTGATCGTCAAGTAATAAAGTAGTGAGTAGAGTATCATTCCCACGAATACTTGTGGTTAACTTTTGACTGATTTAAACTTAATTGACTTATTGATCCAAAAAATTCTTCACAAAAGATACTCGTCTTTAATTTAATACCTAAAAATATCGATTAATGAACTAACTAAAATAACCAACCAAACAAATATCAATTTCAAATGACAATCAGTAGGAGAGAATATTCCAGGGTCACGGGCTAGTTAACAATTATGTTGCATTCTTGGCTTAAAATAACTAATTGATGTATCTGGGTTGTTGATTGACAGGGTTAATTTTTCTTATAAGAATCTATCGACTCCTTACTCGCTTATTCAAGTTAACTTAATGCCTATATGTCTATGGAATTAAAATTAACAAGGATGCATGTATAAATCCTGTATTTCAACCAAGTAAGGCAATTAGGTATATATCTATCCTAATTGTGAATCCGTCCCCCTATGCCCAGGTTCAATAACTTGCTCTATTTAATTCTATATGCAATCCAAAGTTCCCACTTTCGTGTTCAACTATATATTCGTAGATAGTATTCCACTGTTAGCTACTCAGCAAATAATTGAGAACAAAATTAAATAAACAACCCAATATGATTAAACCAACTTTGTTAAATTAAACTCTGAACAACAACAATCATGTTTCACCCATGACCCTAGAACAATAAGTTTTAGCCACTCATAGTAGTGTTCATCTCAATAATATTTACTTTCATTCAAAACTTAAAAGAAAGAAGAAGAAAAGAAGAACTTGATGTTGGATTTTCCTCCTTGCCTCTTGCCTCTCTGTTTCTTGCACTGAACTATGAAAACCTTGATATCTAATCCTTGGGCAAGCTTGACTTTATATAGGTTAAGTGAAATTTCCTCCAGATTTCCAATTTTGCCCCTAATAAATCTTTTTTAGAACTGGGACTAGCGCGAACACGCTAATGCTCGCGCTAGAGCTCGTGCTAGAGCTCGTGCTAGTCGACTGACATTCTGCCTCCCGCATCTGGACTAGCGCGATCGCGCTACTGCTCGCACTAGAACTCGCGCTAGTTCAAGCCATTTTTCTTCAATTCTTTGTCTAGTCTTTGCGCGCACTCAACTCTGAGGGGTCTTTCTTGCTCCAATGTAGCTCCAATCACAACATTAAGTAATCATATAGGCTCACCATCCTGCAATGTGTAAAACTCACAATTAGAGCCCATTTTTCATTATTTAACCATATTATGGCATTGAAACATAATCAAACGGGAGCATAAACAATCGCCGAATCACCTAGACCTAGCCTATTATCAAAGGCCCTCAAGGGACCAGGGCTATGACGACTTGCATCTATGGTTCCTCTCTCGCCTGTTTCAAGCCATTCCAGTGTGATTCTGAGTGAGATCGTTCTATATTTGCTATGATCTAAGGGTTTTTCAGTATGTTTCGTCATCTCTGTGTGGTTCTCTTCGAAACCCTAATTTCTTTTCCAAACCGCCTAGATCTGTACGGATCTAATATGATTTGAGTTTGTTTCTTATGTGTTTTACAATAGCCTTGAGATTGTTTACAAGAATCGTATGATTTCAAGTGTTTTTCATCTTTTTCTAAAATTAGGGTTTTCAGAATTTCTTTTTAAACTTTGTTTGATGATTCTTTACGTTTAAACTTCTGATTCTCACACATTTTTTGACTAATTTTATGAACCTGTTGCAACCCTACCCCGTTTGTACTGAAAACCCTTATTCTTTCGGGTTTTTAATTTGGTTTTTGGATATTGGTATCTCCGACTGTGTTCTTGCCTTGGATTCTTGTGACTTCTTATGATTTACTTGTCTTGGCATGCTTCTACTGAATTTTCTTAGTTTAACTTTTCAATGATATTGTGAACTGGAGTTTATACTGACCACTCATGCTTCATACAAGTTTTGCATAAGTGGTCAGTATAAACTCCAGTTCACAATATCAATTAAACTGTGTGAAATCCTGACTGTTTATGCTCTACCTCATTTTATATAAGCATGTTGCTTCATTCATGACTTTCTGAACCTTTGATTATGTCACGACCCAAAATCCATTAAGGGTCATGGTGGCGCCGGACACCGCTGTCAGGCAAGCCAACCAAGAATGCATAATTAATTTCGAGTTTTAATATTTGCATAAATTATTTTTCTTATACGTTAAACATTAGATAATAAAAATTTTGCAAAAATGAACATAAAGTCGATAAAAGTCTTGATACTGAATAATCCAAAATCCTCCCAGAACCCAGTGTTACAAGTGCATAAGCATCTACAGATAAGGAAATAAAATACAACATCCGTCCGAAATACAGTGAACAAGAAGTAAATACAATATAGATACGAGTCACCTCAAATAATGCAACTCACCTAGTCCCAGAATCATCCGCGCTGCCACGCCCAGTAGGCCACTTGGGTTACATATACCTGTGCAACAAAACTGCACAGAAGTGTAGTATGAGTACGTAAACAACATGTACTCAATGAGTATCCCATCTAATTTCGAAGAAGTAGAGATGAGATGGTTAACTTCGACACTTACTAGAGGTCAAATAACAATATACTAAAAATGTGAGGAAATCATTGATTTATATAGAAATTATAACACAGAGCAAGAAAACGGGTAACACCTTCTCAAATAATAAGGAGGTTCCGATATTTTACTTTTCATTATCTTATCGATTCGTATCAAGCCATGAAAGGCAATATCAACATTTAAAAGTCTTAGGCAATAATATATATATCATGCGCAAATCATGCTGAGGCGACCGCCCGATCCAACAGAAATAAATTGTGCACTTGCCAAGGGTCGACGACGCACCTATAGATGCATCTATTTAATCTGCCGAGGCATTCGCTCGTTCCATAAATAAACACATACCCTGCTCGCGAATCATGCATGCGACGCAGGTACACGTAGAGATACATGCTCAATCAGTCAATTAAGAACTTATCGGGGAATATTTATTCAAATAAAAAAAATCCTCCTTTAACAATTTTTTTTTTAAGAAATGAAGTTTAATTCTTTTAGAAATTCACTTACTAATTCAATGTGATTTAAGCAATTCAAGCTATCAATGGGTTCATAAATAATCCAAATATAACATGATTTTGGGTCCTAACTACCCGGGCAATAACATAGTAATAGCTACGCACGGACTCTCGTCACCTCATGCGTACGTAGCCCCCGCAAATAGGAGCACATGATCAATTATTTCACCTATGGAGACAATTCCCTCTTACAAGGTTAGAAAGAAGACTCACCTCGCTTCGAAGATCCATAACCGGCATCCCACGCCCTTCCGAAGACTCTACTTGATGCAGCACACTCCAAAACTAGACAACGGTTACGCAAATCCATTAATATATGCTCAATTATTCATTACAATCTAATTTATAGCAATTCCTAATTCCGATCGAAAAGTTGACCAAAATGCCCCCGGGCCCACGTGTCAGGAATCCGAAATTTTTCGAAAATAAAGATTACCCATGACCTTATTAGGAACTCAAATATATAATTTTCACTAAATTCCATACTCAATATCGTGGTTAAATTCCAAGAATAAAATTTCTAGGTTTTTCCCTCAAACCCCAAGTTTTTCTACACAATTCATACTTAAATCCATACATAATTGATGTATTTAACTCATAATAGGTGGGGATATCTTACCTTGTCGTTGATGACGAAAATCCCCTCTTGATGCTCCCCAAAATTGCCCATGCCAAGTGAAAAATGAGAGAAAAATGGCCAATATCCGATTTTTAAAACAACATTCTGCCTCCAGCTATTTCCGCACCTGCGGTTCATTGACCGCTTCTACGGTTCCGCAGGTGCGGTTGAAATGCCGCATCTGCGGTCTCCCCTGGGCCACCCCCTTTTCGTTTCTGAGACGTGCCTCCTACAGATGCGGTCCTGCATCTGTGGAATTCTGACCGCATCTGCGGTCCCGGTTTTGCGGAACTCTAACCGTATGTGCGGTCCTCTCTAAGATTCCCTCTTCCGCTTCTGCGATTTCCTCTCCGCATATGCGGTCCCGCTTCTGCTGAACCTTGAGCGCATCTGCGGTCCTCATGCCTTCGACCAAAATCCACACCTGCGCCTTCCTAGCCTCTTCTGCGGCTCCGCACCTGCGGCCCCTCTTCCGCAGGTGCGATTATGACATCAACCAACAATTCCTCAACCTTCTAAATATCCTATTTTTGATCCGTTAACCACCCGGAATCCACCCGAGGCCCCCGGGACCTCAACCAAACTGACCAACCAATCCTAAAACACATTACGGACTTGATAGGTGCCTTAAATCACATCAAATAACGCTAAAATCATGAATCAACTCTCAATCAAAGCTTTATGAACTTTAGAACTTCCAACTTCTACTCTTGATGCTTAAACCTATCAAATCACGTCCGATTGACCTCAAATTTTGCGCCCAAGTTATATTCGACATTACGGACCTACTCCAACTTTCGGAATCGGATTCCGACCCCGATATCAAAAAGTCCACCTCGGTCAAACTTCTCAAAAACCTTCAAATTTCTATCTTGAGCCAAATGGCTCCAAAATGACCTAGGGACCTCCGAATTCACTTCCGGTCGCGCCCCCAACTCCAGAATCACCATACGGAGCTATTCACGGTCTCAGAATCCCAAACGGACATCGATAATATTGAAATGCTCTTCAAGCCAAACTTATGGAATTTCTTCTAAAATGCAAACTTCCACAATAGGCGCCAAAACACTCCTGGGTTATTAAAAACACGAACCGGACATACGCCCGTGTCCGAAATCATCATACGAACCCGTTGGAACCTTCAGATCATGATTCCGAGGTCGTTTACTCAAAATTCCAATCCTAGTTCATTCTTTCAACTTTAAGCTTCCGAAATGAGAATCCTCTTTCCAAATAAACCATGAACTTCCCGAAATTTAATTCCGACCATGCGTACATGTCATAATACCTTAAACGAAGTTGCTCATGGCCTCTGATTGCTGAACGGAGCGCTAGAACTCATAACGACCAGTCGGGTCATTACATTCTCTCCCACTTAACCATACGTTCGTCCTCGAACGTGCTGAGAACTACACTGAAGTAGTCTAAAATCGATGTTTAACTTCTCATGCACCTTCCCATGTCACCACAACTCAGTTGAGCACATCAGCTCGATCAATTCTGAAGATATTCCCTTTTGTTCAACCAAATAAGCCCTAGAGACCAATTCCAACATCCAGGATTCTATGCTCGACCTGTTTCCAAAATATGATCACCATATTAATCACTACACGTTGTACCCAATCATGACTGCATAACTCTACTGAATTCACACCTTTCATCACTTTACTCACCGAACTACAATAACATTTTCTGATCAACCTAGTCAAAATCCTACTAATCTGATGCTCCCATTGCACCCCATGACTTACACAGGTCTTACTCTAACCTTTACAATACCGCCACGACGAAAGAGATATGCATAAATTCATAACCAACTACCGAGTCAACAAATCATTAGGTCCATACCCCTGACATAACCATCACCTCATTCAGGACCAAATAATGGTCTTATCTCCATAATTTACTTCATATATTCAGATTGCACTGATCCTAAATCGAAAAATCTCGTCTCACCCAGTACGAACTACTCAGATAATAAGCCACTCGAGACATAATCAAAAGTCTCATATGATGCCACAATGTGCCAATAGGCCACCAATTCGAACGCGATACGAAAGGAAAATGAACTCTGGAATGAATTACCTAACTCGCGCACTAATACAGACTTTCCTTAGAAAACAGGAAGCAAGGTACACAAAATAGCATATAGAAAACTATACTCAACATCACACTGTTGCGGCGTGCAACCCGATCCACACATAGATCTCACATAAGGAGATGCACATCAAGCCAAATTTGCTCATTACAACAAAATACCGAATATTGGTCATAAGCATGTTAAATGCATAATAACGTCCCTGAGGGCACATATAGCGCCATAAGCTACAAAACTCAAGCACAACTGAGGTGTGATATACAATCTGAATCTCAAGAGCCATCTTGCTCATAATACATCATTTTTACGCGGATCCTCAACACATAAGCAATTTCTCAAGCTGTCTCACAACTCACACGATGCAATGCATCACTACATGAAATATCTGACAACGAAATAACACCCTGCCTACTCCATAAGGAGTGCATTACTGAAATGAACACAACTGGCCTAGCATAGAGCCCAAATTCACATTTAAATCCATCCACCAACCTCAAGTCGATCCGGTTCATATCAAACTAAGCCAATAACCTTTCAAAGGTCCATACTAATTTCCCTCTTCTCATAACACACAAGGACAACCATCATAACCAAAGTACTCATCCACGATCCACAACTCAGTAACTGAGTGCCCTGCAGGCATGTATCCTCAACTTATCGATATCATCACAAATCTTCATACTTGGTTTAACTTCTTCAATCAATCAAGTGACTACATGCCATACTTATATGATATTCCTATGGGACTTGCTCCCACAACCTTCTGAAACACATAACAGGTCCACGCATCCAAACCAGCAGCTGCACTAATGCTAAAAAGCGATCAAGAATCGCTAACCAATATGCAAAGCCTTTTTCCCGAATCACCAATATTAGGTGACGCTGATGACAATGCCACTTACTTTAAACATCGAAACTCCTTCCGTGCTCATTCGAGCTCGTGACATCCTTGTCGGCACCGAACTGCAAACCTTGATTCCTTTCACTTCAAATCCCACACTAGTCACTGCACCCAACATGCCAATGTACGATATAACACGACCCTTATCATAACCCAAAACTACTAATAGGTCAACACTTCATCACATAATAGCTTTTCACTGAACTCGCTTCAGGAGAAACATAGCAACACATAGGCAAATTATTATAACCGTGGAAATACACAAATCTCTAAGTAGTGGTCTAAGGCACCATAGCCTTTCCGGAATCCACTTCCTCATAACAAGCCATAACAGTAGAATGCTTCGGAATAATATCAATTACGGCGGCTGACAAGCCTCATACGCACCGCCACAGATCACTTGCATAACTTAATCACACTGAAAGAGCTAATCTCTACCACCAATCATGCCAACTAAATTATGGCTAACCAATCTATCTCCTTTCGATTCACCCCGATTGCCGTAGAAATAATACTAATTCCATCCAACACATAACACACTCCATCTGCACTCATCTCGAGTGACTTTGAGTCACGAGACCATACTGTCTCAAATCCCACAAACTGTTTCATATCTCTCAAATGCTATACCGCAAGTCAAAATATCATAGAACATTCTGGGCGCCTTCTCATAAGCTGCTACAAAACTTAATTCTTAACTGTACTTATAGGTTTGAAATCATTAGGTACCACACTTTATCTTTTGAATTTCACTAGGACCGCTGATATGAGCCACCTTCTCTGACTTGGCCCTGAATATAATCTATTCCATAAATTTTCTAGCACATGGATGCCCCATTGGTGAAGCACCTGGCAGAATCACTTCCCTGGGAACCCGCATCTTTACAAAGCACAATCCTGAATCCTTCCCAAAGATTGAACATGGGCCAATAAGGCCAACAATATCCGACCTTTAATACTTCCTTGCTCAAATTACCACTTATGGCCCTTTACCGTACCTAAATGTGTACTCTCTATCGAGAAATATACACACTAAATAGGCATAGTTAAATGTGACGACCCGACCCATCGTCTCATGTGTTACTGATCCGTTTTCCCCATTTTATGCTTCTTCATGTTTCATTATTAATATTTTGTATGTTAGAGTTGAACTGGATTAGTTTTGATAAGAAATGAGACACTTAGTCTCTTTAAGGAAGGGTTAAGTTGAAAAAGTCAACTAAACATTGACTTATGAGTTAGAAGGTCCGGGTGTGATTTTCAGTGATTCGGTGAGCTTCGGGGGATGATTTGAGACTTAGGAGTGCGGTCGGAATTGATTTTGGAAGTCCGGTGTGGAATTAGTCTTGAATTGGTGAAGTTAGAATTTTGGCGAATTCCGATTGATAGGTGAGATTTGGATCTGAGGGTCAGAATGGAGTTACGAGAGTTGCAGTAGCTTCGTTGGGTGATTTTGGATATGTGTGCAAATTTTCATGTCCTTCGGACATCGTTTGGTCGGGATTTGATCGAAAGTGCATTTAGGAAGTTCATGATGAACTTAGGCTTTGATTTGGTGAAATTTGATGATTTTGATGTTAACTATAGTGATTTGATGATTCGAGCATGTTTGAATAAGGTAATAGATCATATATATGCTTTTGGTTGAGGTCCCGGGGGCCTCGGGGTGATTTCGGGTGGTTAAACGGTGAATTTGGAGTTTGTTGCTTGGTTATGTTGTTTCCGAATCTACGGAAAAAGGGGCCGCATAAGCGGTTCCACAAATGCGGCTAGGTGGTCGCAAAAGCGGTCCTTGAAGGACCTGGGTGTTCCGCAGAAGCGGACGTGGGTCCGCATAAGTGGCAACCGCAGAAGCGGTTTGTGACCGCAGAAGCGGTCCCTAGTGAGTTAAATTAGACCACAGAAGCGGTCAAGTGGGCGCATATGCGGTGACCGCAGGTGCGGTAAATTATTTGCAAAAGCGAAAATCGACCTGGGTTTAAGTGAACAGTGTTTCACGAATTTGAAAGAGAAGGAAAATATTTTGGACTTCGTTTAGGCGATTCTTGGGCGATTTTGGAGATAATTCGAAGGGGTTTCATCAGGTATGAACTATTGGACTCGAATTATGTTTATATAGTGTAAAATCATGGATTAAACACTAAAATTCAAGGAATTAATGGTTAAAAAATGGAGGTTAGGGCTTGAGACTTAAGAGTTTGAATTAATGATTTGAGGGGTCAAATGGATCCCGATTCTTGTGTATTTGATATGTATGAACTTATGGCGAGATAAGGATCGTATTGATGTAAAATTTTTTGGATTTCGAGAAGTGGGCCCGGGGCTCGAGTTTTGCTAGTTTCGGGATTTTTGCTATAATTTGATTGTTTTCGATTGGGTATTGTTCCCTCGGCATATTGTAATGTATTCGCTCTGATTTTGGTTAGATTCGACGCGCGTGAAGGCCGATTTGAGGGGAAAAGGCATCGCGAGCGAGGAATTTCACCGGTTCGAGGTGCGTAATGATTGTAAATGATATTCTGAGGGTTTGAAATCCCGGATTTGCAGACCCTAGTGCTATATTGAGGTGACTTACACGCCGGATAACGAGCGTGGGGTAGAGCAACGTTGGGGATTGTGACTTGGTCCGTCCCGATTGATGATTTTTACCGCGTATTTGACTGGAACATATTTGTTATTATTATGATTTGGGCTGATTGCCATATTTGGGCTTCATGCCAATTATTTGAATCCTTCGGGGATTATTTTCAATGTTTCCTCACTATTTTGACTTATTACTTGAACTCAGTCATATTGTTTCTCCATTATTTTACAACTCAGCCACTTTTACTCAGATTCGAGTCTTAAATGATATTTTAAATGATAATTTAGGCTGAGGAATTCTGTTTTACTAATGCTCGAGGGGCTTGTGATGATATTCTGATTGAGAGCGACCGAGGGCCGGATATGAGGACACACGGAGGGATGTGAGGCCTAGGGACTGGATGTGAGGATTATATATGGATTGGACTGCATGCCGCAGTAGTACATTATATGGATCGGACTGCATGCCGCAGTAGTATATTATATGGATCGGACTGCACGCCGCAGTAGTATATTATATGGATCGGACTGCACGCCGCAGTATGTATATATTAGATCGGACTGCACGCTGCATTGATATATAGCGCTTGGGCTGTAGGAGCGCCTCTGGAGTCTGCACCGCCACAGTGAGTGCGGGTACCCATATGGATCGGGCTACATGCCGCAACGAGCTATGGATCGGGCTGCACGCCGCAGCGATATGTGGATCGGGCTGCGCGCCGCAGCGGTTATTATGTGATACTATTTCTGAGAGTGATTTGAGAGAGAGAGCTCGAGGGGCCGAGAGTGTTGTGGAGAGTGAGCTCGAGGGGCTGGTTCGGTTTGAGATATTGATCGAGGGGCGAGCTTTTATGTGCTCATTTTGCATACTTCTTGCCTTTTACCTGTTATACTATGGTATTTGTGCCCGAGGGGCGGATTCTCTGTGCTAATCAGCACTAACTACTTTGAAAACCATTTTCGTACTTATTGAAAAGACCATTTTCGAAAGAGATTTGAACTGAGCCAAAAGATTTCTAAAGATTCCATTGATTTCACTATTTTCTCATAAATTGTACCCGGCTTCTGTATAGCATGTTGGTTGCTTTACGTGATTTTTGGCTGCTCAGTTATTATTTACTTTTATTACTCACTGAGTTGGAGTACTCACTTTACTCCCTGCACCTCGTGTGCAGTTGCAGGTACTATTCACCCGGTAGCGGGTTATTAGCGGATTATTAGCGGATTGAAGGTATTGCTATTGTAGCTGAGCAAGGTGACCGCCAGTGTTTGCGGCACTGGACTTCATCTTTCGAACTCCAGATTTTATTTTGTATTTGTTACTGGCCCTGTAGTGGTGTTAAGTCTTCTTTAGATGCTTGTGACTTGTGACACCCCGATCGGGTTGTGTAGGGTGGTAAATATCAGTTAGTAATGCCATTAAGTCATATTATTCATTCATTTATGTCTATTAACTATTAAATGAGGCATTGTTGTTCTGTTGGCTGGCCTTGTCATTACGAGAGGCGCCATCACGACTGGGTTTGGGAATTGGGTCGTGACAAGTTGGTATCAGAGCCTAGGTTACTTGGTCTCACGAATCATGAGAAGGTTTAGTAGAGTCTCGCGGATTGGTATAGAGATGTCTATATTTATCCTCGAGAGGCTGCAGAACTTTAGGAAAACTTCACTTTCTTGGAATTCTTACCGTTCGTACTTGACTCAGCTTAAGATATAACTCTTGAAAATTCCTTCCACATGTCGGTATGTGCACGTGAACACTCCTTATTGTATGTTCCTTGATGGCTTGTGATTCCCCGATCAAGGGGCGAGATGTGATCCCCGTAAGTCTGATGTTGGGCCAATCTGGAGGACTTGAGGCCGGATCTTTGCCTATGGCTTAAGCACCGAGGTGCTGATTGTGTGAGCAAATGTTTTGAACCTTCAGTATTGTCCTTATTAGCTGAAATGGCGGTTGGATATCCCTGTAATGAGCATGTTAGTATTGCAAGATGTATCTATGTGACTTGGTAGTGACAAAGAAGTCTGCTGGAAGATGGATGAACTGTTAAGTGCTCGTTTCCTATAGTGATTTATTGTGTAGCCCTGAGTTATGGGCGCGTGAAGAATATTTTCGTATCTCCTAGTTGGGAAGTGGGGTGAATTGCATGCGGCGGTATGATTTCAGACTCAGGAAGACTGATGACCGTGTAACGTATATGATGGTGGAAGGTGTGCTGAAATACTAAACTGAGGCAAAACAGGTGGGTTATCTCCTGCGGAGTGTTCTTAAGGGGTACGATTCTTATGTTTATTGTTATAAGATCTCGTGTGTAATTGAAAGGTACATGTTGTAATTTAAAAATTTGGGTCGCTTCAGAGAGTGGACTCAGCTGATGTGGGGATGAATGCGAGGTTTGTAGAGGATTTCAATATCCGAGGATCTGTGTTTTCATAAACTAGTAGATGATTTGAGTTTAATATCACTATAATATTGTGGCATCATTAGAGTAAAAGTATTATGGGTTATTAAATGTTTCCTGATAGATGGCTTTGAGCCAAGTTGGGGAGGTATGCTGGCGGATCAGTCCTGGTTGCAGAAAATGAGCCGAGGAGGGCACGAGTGAAGCAAAATTTTGATAAAGGTTATATGGTGCTTCGTAGATGTGAGGAAATAATAGGATGTCTTGAGTTGTTGTTGATAAAGAATGCTTAGTGTATAGAGAAGGAAGATGTTCGTTCGTATTGGAATGAGATTATGTCCTACGGTGTCAGAATGCTAATAAGGCACAAGTGGTTCTGTTTGTTTGATCAGGTAATTGCAGTTCGAATAAGAGTGAATGACTCTCGAGAATGGTTTTAATGTGTCCAAGATTTACATGAGATAACCATGTGTCTTAAGGTTGTGTATGTGGTTAGAGATTGTTTTTTATTGGGGAAGGTCAAGACTTGTGGTATTTTTATGTTGCTTATGGGATCCTATGTATCAGTATCTGGAAAGTAATGATAATAAATTCAGAGTCGCAGAAAGCTCTTCGGGGTAAGGCATTCTGGAATGTGGTATTTCTGGGATCAGTTGAGAGAGTATTCAGTGGCCTTTGGGTCTTAGACAGTGTGGTCTTATGTTCGAGTCTCGTGTGGTAAGCCTGGAATAAGGCATTGTGATGCTACAGTGAGGTATAGATATTAAGTTGATGATGAATCAGAAGGGAAAATTAGATAGACGAAATAGCTTGATGGTAGACCAAACCGGAATGGTAAAGATATGATTAATTCTTTGTGTGTGTTCGAGGCAATGAGTTCGTACATGTATTTTGCAGTAAAGCTCTTGAGTTCTGACAGCTTGTTTAGCTTGGTCTAGTTAGAAGGATTCGGTCCTGATACTTTACCTTGTACAAATCCAATTGGCAGAGGTGTTCTTGTTGGGTTTTACCGTGGTTTGAAGATGAGTATATTTTCTATGGGTATGCGAAGCATGGAGTGTGTAATTATTTTCTTTCAAATGGGATCAGAGGAAGTTGTTGGCTAGGTGAGTTACAGTTCAGTTCCTAAAAGAAGTTCATAAAAATCTTAAGTAAAGAGTAGCCTCAGATAATGAAGGAAATGATACTGCTAATTGGAAGTGATTTGACGAGAGTATTTGTCTCGGAAAGGGGTAATGTGACTTAACTGATGATACTTCAGTAGTATTGCGATGCTTTCTTGCTAGATCGACTGCTGATATTTGAGTTTGTTGATGGCGTAGGGAAATTTTAGAATATCTTTTGGGGAATGATTTGATATTTGAGGTGTGATATGTATTCATATGGCAGAATTTGGGATCAGGTTTGGTGATTCGTGTGCTATATGGAGTTGGAGACTAGGAGTTCTCAGGTACAGACCATGTAGTGGTTGTGGATCGTGTATATTGGTACTGTTAGCGGCTATTGGGATTTGGAGGCCCGAGTGGATATTTCTTTGCTTGGTATATTAGATTTTGGATATGATATTAGGGTGTAGACTGGTTGTCTCAGTGTTAGATTATTCTAGACTATTGTGCTATGGGCTATGTTGGAAAATGCCACAGGTTGCGTGGCGAGGTGCATCAGATTATGTTCTAGTAGAGTGGTTTGTATTCCAAAGACCAGCGGACGGCTAGGAAGGATTTCTTTTCTTAATTGGGCCTTCGTGGCGGATGTCAGTGCAGAGGTTTCTACCATTGATTCAGTTCCGGTATTAACGGACTTTTTCGGATGTGTTCTTGTGGTCGAGCATGTCATCGGGCGAGATTGTGTATTTCGGCATTTATTTGGTGTCGGGAATCGTATCGTACGGCTCCGGCAGGAGTTATGGTAGTGGAAAGAGTAGCTTCAGGCTTCTTGGTATTGAGTTCGTTGGCAGGCCGATGTGGCTACGTATTTAGCTTGAGTTAGCTTGGTTAGTCCCGAGTTGTATTGTTGAGGGATAGGTTGATTTGATCGTTAGTGAACTTGCTAGTGATCTGGGGGATTTATGAGTTGCTTTTATGTGCTGTGAGACGTTATGATTTTTCGGGTATGGGAATATGTGGTGCGGTTCTATTGAGGATTCATAGAGAAAGTCGAGCGGGAAGAGTAATTGAGTGTGGCTCGGTAAATGGAGCATTGGTTACGGCCTATCGGGTTGCATGTCATATGTTATTGATTCACCGTGGGTGTAATGAATGGCTTTGGTTTAAGACATCAAATTATGCGTGGTTGTCGATTTTGAGCATGGCGAATTGAGGTGTTTCATATGTAACAGTGTTTGGGTAGAATCGGGCATTGGGGCGAGGCCACGTGGCGGTATGAACCTTTAGGGTAGATTCAGGTATCCTATTTCCATAATGTGAGAAGGGGTCTCAGCCTTGTATTGTAATGGTACTGATGAGCCTGAGGTATAACTCTTTCGTTTGAGTCATTTGTCATGATTTGAGTATGTTCAGGTTGTTCCTCACTAGTGTGTGTATTATGCAAGTTGTGGCTTAGGCCTGTGTTGAGGTGTCATATCACCAGAGTGGTGTGTTGGATTCGAGGAGATCGTTGGAGTCATTAATAAATACGAACAGATTTGATTTCAGCTTGTTGGAAGGATAATATCGAGGTACGGCTCGGAAATCTGATGTGGTATTAGTCAAAATGGAAGTGGCTTCATTAATGGTTGATCTGAGAGATGGTTACGGTTTGCTGCGTGTTTCATTTATCGTTGGCAGTATATGAAAGTGTTGGAATAAGACTTTAGCTAATAAGGGATTTTCTAGAGGTATTGGGTTGTGGTGGGCAAGTGCTATGAATAGAGGCTATCGTTTTGAGTGTTTGGATTGTGTGGTATATTATATGATTTCACCTGAGGTTGCAGGTATGGGTTATTACAGCTGGTTCGGGTTTATTCTGGGTATAGATGTGAGGTTCTGATCTTGTGTATGATTTCGGGAATAGCAATGTGGTTCTACGGTTATGGTTTAGATGGACTGTGAAATTTCAGCAATATTGTGTTGTCGGACCTATACGAGATAGGGTGACGTAGGATCACCCCGGGTATATGCCTGATAAGGTCATTCATCTATTGGTTGGCTTCTAGGACAACTCTGGGTAAGCTTGAGGATGAGCGTTTGTTTAAGTTGGGGAGGATGTGACGACCCGACCCGTCGTCTCATGTGTTACTGCTCCATTTTCCCCATTTTATGCTTCTTCATGTTTCATTATCAGTATTTGGTGTGTTAGAGTTGAACTGGATTGGTTTTGATAAGAAATGAGACACTTAGTCTCTTTAAGGAAGGCTTAAGTTGGAAAAGTCAACCGGACGCTGACTTATGAGTTAGAAGGTTCGGATGTGATATCTGGTGATTCGGTGAGCTTCGGGGGATGATTTGTGACTTAGGAGTGCGATCAGAATTGATTTTGGAAGTCCGGTGTAGAATTAGGCTTGAATTGGCGAAGTTAGAATTTTGGCGAATTCTGGTTGATAGGTGAGATTTTGATTTGAGAGTCGGCATGGAGTTCCGAGTGTTGCAGTAGCTTCGTTGGGTGATTTTGGATATGTGTGGAAATTTTCAGGTCATTCAGACATCGTTTGGTCGGGATTTGATCGAAAGTGCATTTCGGAAGTTCATGAAGAACTTAGGCTTTGATTTGGTGAAATTTGATGATTTTGATGATTTTGATGTTAACTATAGTATTTGATGATTCAAGCAAGTTTGAATAAGGTAATAGATCATATTTGTGCTTTTGGTTGAGGTCCCGGGGTCCTCGGGGTGATTTCGGGGTGGTTAAACGGTGAATTTGGAGTTTGTTGCTTGGAAGAGGTTTGCTGGTTCTGTTATTTCCGCATCTGCGGAAAAAGGGGCCGCATAAGCGGTTCGGCAGATGCGGCTAGGTGGTCGCAAAAGCGGTCCTTGAAGGACCTGGGTGTTCCGTAGAAGCGGACGTGGGTCCGCATAAGCGGCGACCGCAAAAGCGGTTTGTGACCGCAGAAGCGGTCGCTGGTGAATTAAGTTAGACAGCAGAAGCGGTCAAGTGGGCGCATATGCGATGACCGCAGGTGTGGTAAATTAACCGCAGAAGCGGAAATCGACCTGGGTTTAAGTGAACAGTGTTTCACGAATTTGAAAGAGAAGGAAAATATTTTGGAGTTCGGCTTAGGCGATTATTGGTGGATTTTGGAGAGAATTCGAAGGGGTTTCATCAGGTATGAACTATTGGACTCGGATTATGTTTATATAGTGTAAAATTATGGATTAAACACTAAAATTCAAGGAATTAATGGTTAAAAAATGGAGGTTAGGGCTTGAAACTTAAGAGAGTTTGAATTAATGTTTTGAGGGGCCAAATGGACCCCGATTCTTGTGTATTTGATATGTATGAACTCGTGGCGAGATAAGGATCGTATTGATGTAAAATTTTCTGGATTTCGAGAAGTGGGCCCGGGGCTCGAGTTTTGCTAGTTTCGGGATTTTTGCTATTTTTCGATTGTTTTCGATTGGGGTATTATTCCCTCCGCATATTGTAATGTATTCGCTCTGATTTTGGTTAGATTGGATGCGCGTGGAGGCCGATTTGAGGGGCAAAGGCATCGCGAGTGAGGAATTTCACTGGTTTGAGGTGAGTAATGATTGTAAATGATATCCTGAGGGTTTGAAACCCCGGATTTGCATACCCTAGTGCTATATTGAGGTGACTTACATGCCGGATAGCGAGCGTGGGGTAGAGCACCGTTGGGGATTGTGACTTGGTACGTCCCGATTGATTATTTTTACCGTGTATTTGACTGGAACATATTTGTTATTATCATGATTTGGGCTGATTGCCATATTTGGGCTTCGTGCCAATTATTTGAACCCTTCGGGGATTATTTTCATTGTTTCCTCACTATTTTGACTTATTACTTGAACTCAGTCATATTATTTCTCCACTATTTTATAACTCAGCCACTTTTACTCAGATTTGAGTCTTAAATGATATTTTAAATGATAATTTGGGCTGAGGACTACTGTTTTACTAATGCTTGAGGGGCTTGTGATGATATTTTGACTGAGTGCGGTCGAGGGCCGGATGTGAGGACACACAGAGGGATGTGAGGCCTAGGGACTGGATGTGAGGATTATATATGGATCGGACTGCATGCCACAATAGTACATTATATGGATCGGACTGCACACCGCAGTAGTATATTATATGGATCGGACTGCACGCCGCAGTGATATATAGCGCTTGGGCTGTAGGAGCCCCTCCAGAGTCTGTACCCCCACAGTGAGCGCAGGTACCCATATGGATCGGGTTGCACGCCGTAGCGAGCTATGGATCGGGCTGCACGCTGCAGCGATATGTGGATCGGGTTGCGCGCCGCAACAGTTATTATTTGATACTATTTTTAAGAGTGATTTGAGAGAGAGAGCCCGAGGGGCCGAGAGTGTTGTGGAGAGTGAGCCCGAGGGGCTGGTTCATTTTGAGATATTTCCCGAGGGGCGAGCTTTTATGTGCTCATTTTGCATACTTCTTTCCTTTTACCTGTTATACTCTGGTATTTGTGCCCGAGGGGAGGATTCTCTGTGCTAATCAGCACTAACTACTTTGAAAACCGTTTTCGTACTTATTGAAAAGACCATTTTCGGAAAAGATTTGAACTGAGCCAAAACATTTCTAAAGATTCCATTAATTTTACTATTTTCTCATAAATTGTACCCGGCTTATGTATAGCATATTGGTTGCTTTACGTGATTTCTGGCTGCTCAGTTATTATTTACTTTTATTACTCATTGAGTTGGAGTACTCACTTAACTCCCTGTACCTCTCGTGCAGTTGCAGGTACTGTTCACCCGGTAGCAAGTTATTAGCGGATTAAAGGTATTGCTATTGTAATTGAGCAAGGTGACCGCCAGCGTTCGCGGCACCGGACTTCATCTTTCGAACTCCAAATTTTATTTTGTATTTATTATTGGCCCTGTAGTGGTGTTAAGTCTTCGTTAGATGCTCGTAACTTGTGGCACCCCGGTCGGGTTGTGTTGGGTGGTAAATATCAGTTAGTAATGCCATTAAGTCGTATTATTCATTCATTTATGTTTATTAACTATTAAATGAGGCATTGTTGTTCTGTTGGCTGGCCTTGTCATCACGAGAGGCACCATCACGACCGGGTGTGAGAATTGGGTCGTGACATTAAATGAGAGCTCTTCAACTAACAACAACGAAAATATAGTTGAAAAAGTAGAGAAAGATCAAAGGCAAATTTATATTAAACGTAGTGAACAAATCTTCCTCCAATAGGTTCCATCAACCCTTTATGGGAAGGTTTAGCTACTCATAACCATACTAACAATCTTGATAATAATTGTAAGCATTAAGATACAGATTAAGAGAGAATGGAAGATAAAACTCTTATGACTCGTTGCTTCCAAGTGTTCCCGTAGCCTTTTCCTCTCCAATAATGTCTCATACCTAAGAAATAGGTTTAGAATCTCTTTTATACATGTTGGGGCGTGTCGAGTCGAAACTACCAAGTCCTATCCGAATTAGGATGAAATTCGTCCTTGGGCGTTTCGCTTGGCTCCTGGCGCCAACCTGGACATCAAACTTTTTCCATTTTTGTGCTCTGCTGCCCTTGGCATTTTGGTTGGTGCCTGGCGCGAACCTAGGCACCAAAGTCATAGTTCTCTAAATTCTTTCGTTTTCTTACTAGAATTTTCATGCAAGTTTGCAAAATCACTTCCATTTGACTCCTACACATATAAATACCATTATTAAGCTCGAGTCACAAATATTAACACCAAAGTTAATAAGATCGAGGCATAATGCAAGACAAATTACATGCAAAAACATGAATTTTTAGTCTAACATCAATTCCCTCTATACTCTATATAGCCATGGCTTGTAGTATAAGAACAAATTAAAAATAAAGTTTCTGGGACTTAACTTTGGGATATTGTCAGATAAGTGGTCTCAAAATGTTGGAATAAGTGTTTCAATAAAATTGAAACAATGTATTTTATCAAAAGATCTTTTGATTTCAAAGTAAATGAATCTCACGTGAAATGAATTTGGAGAATATATTAGATTCATTCTTGATTTGCTAAATACGTTCTTGGTTTTGACAAATACGTACATTTTGATATCCCAAATTCATGAACTATTCGTGCACTTTAGTTAATGAGAAGCTTGTTTTTCAAGAATTATTTAGCCTATAAATATGACTAATTTTCTTTGGAAAAATGGATGTAATTAACAAGTTATTCAAGCAGAAGATGTTTGAGAGAGACATTAATCAAAGATAAAACTATAAATACTAGAATAAACGAGTAACGTTCTTAAATACTATTTCTTATATGGCTTAGTTAACTCCGGGGCTTTCTTTTATTCTTCTGTCCCAACTCTTTTGAAGACACGTCTTCACATCCATTTAAGCCAAGCAAATCCTATTTCAGATCTCTATATTTCTTATTATCCGTGTTCTGAAAAAATTGATGATATTTCAATTTTGAATATGTTACGAATAATTTGTACATTGGATGCTACATTGGATGCTTATGCTGTGAATAGCTTAAAGATTAAATCTCCTATTTTATGTCCATCATCTTTACTTTTTATGTCTATAAAAGGCTATGTAATTGCAATGGAAAAATACACACAATTGAAGAAGAAAAATCTCTTCCTTCCCTCTATCTCTATTTCTTGTTCATGTTTTACTAAATTGCTTTTATTTCTTGTTCATGTTTTACTAAATTGCTTTTATTTCATAGCACGTTATCAGCATGAGTCTCTAACCATCACGATATGTTATCTTATTTTAAAGTTCCCTCTGATTTAAAATTATCAGGTACAACCTGTTTCTCTCTTTTGCAAGAACAATGATATGTTTTGTTGGATACTTAATTTTTCTCAATTATTTTTTTAAGAGAAAGAGAAAGATATTCATACTTCACCATGATTTCTTTATTTATGAATAAGGATGTGATGATTTTAATAAACTGCTTCTTAATTGATTTGCATTATTAAAATATGAATAAAAGTAATCATCAATAGACTTAGATAACAAGAGTATTTTCTTGACATTAGAACATATCCAAAATATGATTATAAATAGTGTTTGCATCATTAAAATATTGCATCTTACTTTGAGTAAATCCAAGAAGTTTTTATTAATTATTCATCTTTTTCTCTATAAAAACAAAACATCATTTTATATTATTGTGCAGTATAACATGATATACTACACTAGCTACATGTAATTATTTATTTTGACAAGCTTACATACAGAATATTAGTACACATGAATTTACTATGCAGGTATAGATTTTATGATATTAAAATTTTATATTCTTTAGGTGCACTCATAATTCTTTTACGTGATCAGTCTGGAAAAGTGATATACTTCTATTATGGTAGCGAAAATATACATATACGCTAACAAATATTTTTCTTTAGGCACATGAATGATAATAATAGTTATATCATGGTCCATTAACTAATTAGATGCACATATCATTAATCTAAGTTGATTACTTCTTCAAGAATCGTCCTTAAAAATAATAACTTTGAGGAGCAACAATATTTGATGAGCTTTAATATTCCGATTGAGATTTGTGATTGTATGGCTACTGTCAGACCTCCTTTTTACATACTCGAAACACGTGAAGGGCGTAATAGAGGGAGTTTTTCCAATTAAAGGATAATTGAAACGGGATTCGTTTATTAAAAGATTCAGAGTCGCCACTTGGGAGTTTTATGGTGTCCCAAGTCACCGGTTGAATCCCGAATTGAGGAAGGGTTTGACTCTGTTTAACAGTCTGTGAACCAAAAATCCGGATAAGGAATTCTATTAACCCGGGAGAAGGTGTTATGCATTCCCGAGTTCCGTAGTTCTAGCACAGTACCTCAACTGTTATATTTGGCTTATTTATCGGATTTTTATACATGTTGAACCTATGTTCCAATTTTAACTTTTTACCGCTTTTATTATTGTTATTAATTTTTTTCTAAAAGAGAATTACAACGTCGTGAAACCGTATCTCGAACCACGTCACGTCAATGCACCCGTGGTTATTGACACATTTCGATTCCGTTGAGATTTTGATTTGGGTCACATAAATGTACACCCGAGTTTAAGAAAGTAAATTATTAAAAGCGAGCCTAAAGTGACTAGCGCGTTGTTATCTTTGGGGAGGGCCGTAAAATTAGTCCAACCTAAAGTAAACTATGATTTTTATTTATTATTTGTCTCTACGAACAAAGAAAGTCCTAATCAATTTTATATTGTAAATTTTGGGCCTCGAGTCCAAGTACGGATTCCAACAAGAGGCGGCACCTTTTAATTTGAAACCTGCTACCTAAGTCGAAGGCTTAAACTTATACTATGCTAAACTATAAACTAAAACCTTCAAGGCAGGCCCATATCCATAGATTGATGAATGGATTTGTTATTAAAAGCAACAAACATGCCATTCACTTTGTCTTTGTTTTCTTTTTACATTTCTTAGGACGCCTAATGTACATGATTTGCCTAATCAATTATTCCTAACTTGTGTAATTTTGACAATGAAGATTTGAACTAAAACACGACTTATTCGTGAATCAATACGTTGTGGCTCCCCTTTAAATCCGTTATCTAACCAACATATTCAAGAAAGATTATGATAGGAGTATACACGTAATAGGTCTATTGCCTATTTTAAACGTTAGAAAACTTAAACAAATCTACAATCTACTATTACTGGGCTCGGCATTTCCTTTCATCGAAATTTAACATAGTACATGGCAACTCTAATAACAGTCATATCATATCACATGTAAAAATTGGAATAACTAATGGAGATTCTATGGAGCAACTACATGAGCTAATGGACATGTGGAACAACTAAAAAATAACATAAGCCATTCTATCAACCTAACATTAGATTGCTTCTCGATTCAACAGACTCAAACATACCTAAGAGAAGATAGTTCATACAGTCCAGTTCCATCAGTCCACTATACATTAATAGTCTAAACAGTCCATTACAATTCAAACCATTATATTCGATTATGAAGAAACTACTGAAACTTCTAGTGAAGCTGGACTTCCATTTCATTTCATTTCAGCTACACTCTACATGATGTTGAGATTCAAAGACATGTACCTGGAAATGTTTACAAATGGAAGAAGAAGTAAGATCAGCAGCAACAGTGTAACACAGCAAATACAACAGTAGCAACAGATAACACCAGCAACAACAGCTTGGAATCCAGAACAACTCAAATCCAATCTTAAAACCAAAGTAACATTCGACCACAGTCCATGACCAGTTGTAAAACCGAACAACAACAACAAATACCAAACCAGAAACATATTCGAGCAAGGTGGGAAATGATTTGTAAAATCCAAAGTAATAGCCAACACTCAAAAAGATTCTGCTGAGACTTGAATTAGACCAAAACTTCAATGGAACAGTAAGACAATTGTATATGTAGGCATTCTCAGTCTATTTTCAGTTTCAAACTGAACTTTTCAAGCTCTCAAAGGCTCTCCTTTTCTGTTGTATGTTTAGTTCGCTATCCCTTTTCAAAACTGAATTCCTCCCAACTCTATCTATCTCCAAGAGCTCTCTCTTCTCTTTTTTTCTTTTTAACTGACCAAGAAAAGACCCCCCATTATGTCCAAAATCCCCTTCTATTTATATCCAAAACAGACTTGCCCCCAAAACTCTCAAAAGCACCAATGAAAATCTGCCCAAAATATTCTCTGACAGCCCATTACTATGTGTCTAATCTCTTTTTTAATTCCCTTGTCCCCCACTAAACTTTATTTTGTTCTATTTTTTAATTCAGTTGTTCCCCACTAACTTTTGTCTTTTTCTTTATTAATTCCACGCGTGTATGGGTAGCCCTTTTAATTAATTCCCCCATGTACTATGTTTTGTTCCCCATTAGTATTAAACAAAGTATTTGTTTAATGTTACAATTAGTACTTTTCTGATATCCCACTCAACTAACCATTTCAACTTTTTGACACCCCAAATTACCCTTGAAACTACTAAATTCACTACCCATGAGCTATAACCAATTCAATTCGAATTCAATTAGTTGTTCAAGGAAGAACTCAAATCAGATCAAATGGCATCAAAATAAGAACAATGATTCATGACAAAATCCTATTGAACTATTAAGATCAAACCTGACTGACACAGATACATGGGAATAACTAACTATATTCACAACTCTAAACTAAACAAAATGAATAAAACACTGTAATATACACTGAACGAAAAACAAACTGAATTCATATGCACAATGACGAACAACAAAGAGAAGGGGAACAAACATCACACAAAAGTAAAACAATTTGAGCCAATAATACCAGCAATCAATTACAAAAATAGCCACAGTTTATACAAGAACATTGCGGACACTGACTTTTAAAATCAAACTAAAGGACAAAGACACTCAATCAATTCAATATATGCCAATCAACCACATGAGAAAAAATGGACCAGAAAAAAGGTTTGAAAGAGAAGAGAGAAATAAATTGAAAAGATGATGAAATACAATGAAGCTCAAACAGATAAACAACAATAAAATAGAAAATAAAAAGAAGTAAAATACCTCAAAATTACAGGCTAAACTCCGCACAGTTCCCATTTGAAACTTCGACTCGAACATTTGAGGTCAAAACGGACCTTAATCGAGTGTTCTCAACTGAAAACACTCGGCTAAAGTCGATTAAGAACCTCAAATTTTCCCCTTTACTCGGGCAGGCTCTAGGTTTTGGCTCTCTAGGTCTCATTTAGTCGAATTAAAATTCGACGAGCTCTGCTATGATTCGAGCAAAACTAACATGGGTTTTGGGACGAGGGTGGTCTGGTGGTTAACTGGTGCAACTTTGGGAAGGTTTGGTGATGGCGCCACCACCAGGGATTTTTAGGGCGGCGCTAGGGTTCTTAGCTCAAAATCGACATTCGACAAATTCTTGGCAGATTCGAAAGAAGGTGTTTGGATATTTGGAACGATGAGGTGAAGGCAAGGTGTAACGACCCGGTCGGTTATTTTTGGAATTTACGCCCCGATCCCCCATTAACTGCTTTTCCTAAGTTCATTTCTGCTATTTTGGTTTGCCGGGATGTTCGGTTCTTGGATTCGGGGTGTTTGGGACACTTAGTCCTTAAATGAGAGCTTAAGAGTTAAAAAATGGTCTGTATTCGGAACAGTGTGAAGACGACCTCGGAATGGAAATCCGATGGTTCCGTTAGCTTCGTTAGGTGACTTCGGGGTTGGGAGCATGTTCGGAATGTTATTTGGAGGTCCGTAGCTCTTTTAGGCTTGAAATGCCGAAGTTTGAATTTTTGAAGTTTCCGGTCCGATAGTGAGATTTTGACACGAGGGTCGGAATGGAATTCCAAGAGTTGAAGTAGCTTTGTTAAGTGATTTTGGATATGTCTACAAATTTTCAGGTCATTCGGACGTCGTTTGGTCGGGTTTTTGATTGGATGTGAGATTCGGAAGTTTTAAGAAAATTTAGACTTTGATTTGATGATAAATGAGGATTTTGATGTTAACGATAGCATTTTTATGATCCGAGCAAGTTTGAATAATGTACTAGATCATGTCTGTACTTTTGGTTGAGGTCCCCGGGGCCTCGGGGTGATTTCGGATGGTTAAACGGGGAGAATTTGAATTATTGCTTGAATTGAGAGTTCTGCTTTTGTTGTTTCCACATCTACGGAAAAAGGACCTTAGAAGCGGTTCTGCAGATGCGGTTGGCTAGCCGCAAAAGCAGTCAAAGAGGGGCCAGGGGAATTTTGCAGAAGCGGATTTTTGACCGCGTAGGCGAGGCCGCGGAAGCGGACATATGACCGCAGAAACGGTCTGGGGAGGCCGCATATGCGGAATTTTTGATCGCAGAAGTGATCCCCGAGATTTTTAAGTGGGACCGCAAAAGCGGTCCATTTTGCGCAGAAGCGGGGCCGCAGAGGCGGGGCCGCAGAAGCGGCCCCTGGACCGCAGAAGCGGAAAATGGCCAGACAGAATGTTTAAGTTATGAAAATGGGACTTCGTTCCCATTTCCCATTTTTAACGATTTGGAGCTCGGTTTGGG
>MU787981.1:5021-27481 GCA_026770625.1 Nicotiana glauca | reverse complement strand
TCTGATTGTGAAGCCAGAAAAACAGGTAAACACCTTCAACAATAAATCAAGGGCTTCTAAAGTCTGTTCTTTATTTTCTTATCAGTTTATCTTAAGCCACGTAGGGCCAATTCCACATTTACAATTTTCAAGTAAAAGATAAACATGCGCAATATACACCGAGGCGACGACCCGCTCCAACAGGAATGTAAAATGTGCACTGCCGAGAGTCGAGAGGCACGAACCATAGATGCATCTATTCTCACCGAGGCGTTCGGCCCGTTCCATAAATAAACACATATCCTGCTCGCGAATCATCCATGCGACGCATGCACACATAAAATACATGCTCGAGTAGGAAATTAAGAGCTTATCGGGGATAATCAACCAAATAGACAAATTTCTCTTTTTAACATTCCAGGGAAAATTTAATATTAAATCTTTTTTTAAATTCCTTTACCAATTCAAGGTGATTTAAACAACTCAAACTATCAATGGGTTCACAGTAATCCAAGTATAACATGCTTTTGGGTTCTAACTACCCGGACAATAGCATAATAGTAGCTACGCACGGACTCTCGTCATCTCGTGCATACGTAGCCCCCATAAATAGGAGCACATAACCCATTTAACTCACCTGTGGGGTAAATTCCTCCTCACAATATTAGAAAGGAGACTCACCTCGCTTCGAAGACTCATAACCGACATTCTACATTCTTCCGAAGGCTTGAAGCAACGCACAATGCACTAAAACTAGCCAATTAACGACAAACTAGTGATAATATGCTCAAATACTTGTTGACAATTCAGATTATACAAATTCCCAACTTCACTTAGTAAAATGACCAAAATGCCCTAGGGTCCACGTGCCCGGAATCCAAGATTTCTCGAAGATAAAGGTAACCCATTACCTTAGGAACTCAAATATATGATTTTCTCCTAATTTCATACTCAAAATCGTGGCCAAATTCAATGAAATGTAAATTCCTAGGTTTTCCACAAAAACCCCAAATTTCTATAATTTCCTTTCCTAAATCCATGTATAAACCTTGTATTTAACTCAAAGATAGCATAAATTACTTACCTCATGACAAGTGACGAAAATGGCACCTCCAAGCTGCTCCCCATCGACTCCAATGGAAGAAAAATGAGGTTGAAATGAACTCAATCCCGAACTTAAAACATCTTACTTCCCCAGTTGCTTCCGCTTCTGCGAAAATAGTTACGCTTCTGCGGATGTCGCTTCTGCGACTTTTTGCTGCTTCTGCGGCTTTGGGCAAAAGGAAGCTGCCCACTTCTGCGGTCTTGGGGCCGCTTAAGCAGAATCGCTTCTGCAAGCATTTGACCGCATCTGCGGTCCCGCTTCTGCGGTCCAAGAACCGCAGATGCGGTGATGGCAGAAGCAGCAAATCTCAAGCCTTCCCAAATTCCACTTTTCGATCTGTTAACCACCCGGAATCCACCCGAGGCCCCCGGGACACTAACCAATCATACCAACCACTCCCAAAATACATTATGGACTTGCTCGAGGACTCAAATCATAACAAACAACACTAAAACCATGAATTATACCCCGATTCAAGCTTTATGAACTTTGAAGTTTCCAACTTCTATTTCCGATGTTTAAACCTATCAAATCACGTCCGATTGACCTCAAATTTTGCACGAAAATCATATTTGACATTACGGACCTACTCCAACTTTGGGAATTGGATTCCGACCCCGATATCAAAAAGTCAACCTCCGGTCAAACTCCTCAAAAACCTTCAAATTTCTATCTTTAGCCAAATGGCTTCAAAATGACCTACCGGCCTCCGAATTCACTTCTGATCGCGCTCCCAACTCCAGAATCACCGTACGGAGCTATTCCTAGTCTCTAAATTCCAAACTGACATCGATAACAGTGAAATGGACTTCCAACCAAACTTATGAAATTTCTTCCAAAAATGCTAACTTCCATAATAGGCGCCAAAACGCTCCCGGGTCATCCAAAACCCAATCCGGGCATACGCCCAAGTCCGAAATCATCATACGAACCTGTTGGAACCTTCAGATCTTGTTTTCGAGGTCGTTTGCTCACAAAACCAATCCGAGTTCATTCTTTCAACCTTAAGCTTCCGAAATGAGAATTCTCTTCCCAAACCAACTCCGAACTTCCCGAAATTCAATCCCGACCACACGTACTAGTCATAACACCTGAAATGAAGCTGCTTATGGCCTCAGGTTACTAAACGACGTGCTAGGGCTCGAAACAAACGGTCGGGTCGTTACGTTCTCTCCTACTTAAACATACGTTCGTCCTCGAACGTGCTAAGAACTATACTGAAGTAGTCTTAAATTGATGTTTAACTTCTCATGCACCTCCCCGTGCTACCACAACTTAGCTTAGCACATTGGCTCGACAAATTCTGAAGATATTCCCTTTTATTCAAGCAAATAAACCTTAGTGCCCAACATGCCAAATTCAACTATGGCTAATCAATCCCTTTCCCTCCAATTTATCCTTGATTGGTTTGGAAATAATACTAATTGTCATGACCCAAAATCCACTAAGGGTTGTGGTGGCGCCGGACACCTCTGTCAGGCCAGCCAACTAACTTTTCAATTAATTCATCTTTTAATACTTTTGAAAATCTAAGGTTTTTCCTTCCATTTTTATAAATAAAAGTTCACTACTAAAATTTAAATTTAAATAATTACGATTAGTACAAATCCGTTGTAAACCATCCCAGAAACCCAGTGTCACACGTACATGAGCGACTACTGATACGAGAAATAAAATACAACATCCGCCCGGAATACACTGGACGGAAAGTAAATACAGTACATTGGAAGGAACTACTCTAGCTGTGGTCACCTGAAATAATGCAGCTCACCTAGTCCTAGCGTCATCCATGCTGCTACGCCCAATAGGCGGCTAGAGGTATATATACCCATGCAACAAAAATGCATAGAAGTGTAGTATGAGTACGTAATCAACGTGTACTCAGTAAGTGTCCCGCCTAATCCCGAAGGCGTAGAGACGAGATGGCCAACTTTGACACACTCTAATGGTCCAACGATTATTTATTCTCAATATACATATCAAACAGTGGATTTATTTTCTAACATGATTTTTATCCAGATAGAGGAAACAAGTAAACACATAATTCTTTCATAGGAGATTTTCCAAGATTTCGTTTCACTATTAACAAGATGATCTCGAGCCAGAGTGAGGCATGTAACGACTTAAATAAGTCCAGGCAGCAACACAAGCATGCGCAAAACATACCGAGGCTACGGCCTGATCTAACAGAAATAAATGTGCACTTGCCGAGGGTCGATGGCGCGCCTATATATGCATCTATTAATTTGCGGAGGCGTTCGGCCCGGTCCAAAATAAACGCACACAGATAGACAATCATTCAAGAATTCAATGTGGAGCAATTATCTAAGAAAGGCAAATTCTCTTTATTAATGTGAGAATATGAAGCTTAAGTCTCTTTAGAAATCCATTCATTAATTTAATGTGATTTAATACCCCGCTCGCGAATCATCCATGCGACGCGGGTACACCTAAGATACATGCTCAGATAGCCAATTAGAATTTTATCGAGGAGCAATTATCCAAATAAGCCAATTCTCAGTTTAACAATTCAAGAAATGATGTTTAATCTCTTTTTAAATTCGTTTACTAATCAAAGGTGATTTAAACAATCCAAGTCATCAATGAGTTCCTAATTTACTCAAGTGTAACATGCTTTTGGGTCCTAGACTACCCGGACAATAACATAATAGTAGCTACGCACGGACTCTCGTCACCTCGTGCATACGTAGCCCCCACAAATAGGAGCACATAACCAATTTAACTCACCTATGGGGTAAATTCCCCCTCACAAGATTATAAAGGAGACTCACCTCGCTCTGAAGATCCACGACCGGCATTCTACATTCTCCCGAAGGTTCCAATTGATGCACCACGCTCCAAGACTAGCCAATGGTTAGGCAAATACATTAATATACACTCAAATATTCATTACAAACTAATTTATAACGATTCTTAACTCCGAACGAAAGGTTGACCAAAAAGCCCTCGGGCCCACGTGCCCGGAATCCGAAATTTCTCTTAGATAAAGGTTACCCATGACCTTAGGAACTCAAATATATGATTTTCTCTTAAATTCCATACTCAAAATCGTGACTAAATTCCAAGAATATAATTTTCTAGGTTTTCCACCAAAATCCCAATTTTTATACTAATTTTCATGCCTAAATCCATGGTATAGTCTTGTATTTAACTTGGAAATAAATAGGAGTGACTTACCTTAATATTTATGATGAAATCCCTCGTTGAAGCTCTCCAAAAATCTCCCCCAAGCCATGCAAAATGGGTGAAATGAACCAAAAATCTCGATTTAAAACAAGCCCCTGCCTCCAGTCATTTCCGTTTTTTCGTAATTACAGCCGCTTATGCGGCTCTGCTTTTGCGGACAGTAGGCCGCTTCTGCGGCTTCACTGGCTTAGTCCCCTTTTCGCTTCTGCGATCATACCACCGCAGATGAGGTTTTGCTTTTGCGGAGCCTTGACCGCATCTGCGATCCTTCCCCAAGGCCCTCTCTTCCGCTTCTGCGATGCCCCTTACGCAGATGCGGTTCCACTTCTGCGGAATTAGACCGCATCTGCGGTCCGCAAGCTTTGGACCAAAAACCGCATCTGTGGTCAACCAACTACAGAAGCGAAAATACCAGCAACCAGATGCCTTCATCTCTCTTCCAAATTCCAATTTCGATCCGTTAACCACCCGGAATCCACCCGAGGCCCCCCGGACCTTAACCAAACCTACCAACCAATCCCAAAACACATTATGGACTTGCTCGAGGCCTCAAATCACATCAAACAATTCTAAAATCATCAATCGACCTCCAATCCAAGCTTAATGAACTTTGAAATTTTCAACTTCTATTTCCGATGTTTAGACCTATCAAATCACATCCGATTGACCTCAAATTTTGCACACAAATCATATTTGACATTACGGACCCATTCCAACTTCCAGAATTGGATTCCGACTCCGATATCAAAAATTTAACCTCCGGTCAAACTTCCCAAAACCTTCAAATTTCTATCTTTATCCAAATGGCTTCAAAATGACCTTCGGACCTCCGAATTCACTTCCAATCGCGTCCTAAATCCAAAATCACCATACGGAGCTATTCACAGTCTCGGAATCCCAAACAGACATCGATAACATTGAAATGCTCTTCAAGCCAAACTTATGAAATTTCTTCTAAAATGCTAACTTCTACAATAGGCGCCAAAACGCTCCCGGGTTATCCAAAACCCAATCCGGACACACGCCCAAGTCCGAAATCATCATACGAACCTGCTGGAACCTTCAAATCCTGATTCCGAGGTCGTTTACTCAAAATTCCAATCCTAGTTCATTCTTTCAACTTTAAGCTTCTCAAATGAGTATTTTTTATATAAATTTAACTCTGATCTTCCTGAATTTAAATTCCGACCGCGCAAACAAGTCACTATACCTGAAACGAAGGTACTCACGGCCTCAGACTGCTGAAAGACTCGCTAGGGCTCGAAACGACCGGTTAGGTCGTTACATTCTCTCCCACTTAAACATACGTTCGTCCTCGAACGTGCTGATAACTACACTAGAGTAGTCTGAAAATCACTATTTAGCACCTCAAGCACCTTCCCGTGATATCACAACTCAGTTGAGCACATTAGCTCGATAAGTTCTGAAGATACTCCCTTTTTATTCAAGCAATTAAGCCTTAGAGCGCAATTCCAACATCCGAAATTATATACCAGGCATGTTTCCAACATACGATCACTGTATCAATCGCTGTACGATGTACTCAAACATGACTGCATAACTCTGCTAAATTCACACTTTGCGTCACTTTACTCATAGGACCACAATAACATTCCTGTTTGAATTAATCGAAATTCAACGAATCTGATGCTCCCATTGCACCTCATGACCTACATAGGTCTTACTCTAACTATTACAATAACGCCACGACGGATGAGATGCCGAAATTCATAATCAACTACCGAGCCAACCAATTATCGAGTCTATACTTCTGACAAGAACATTACTACATTCTGAACCAAATAATGATCTTCGATCCTTAATATTCTTCATATAATTAGATTGCACTGATACGAAATCCCACAATATCATCTTACCCAGTACGAACTGCTCAGGCAATAAGCCACTTCGAATGCGATCACAAGTCTCATATGACGCCACAATGTGCCAATAGGCCACCCATCGGAACACAACACAAACGGAAATCGAACTCTGGAAGGAATTACCTAACCCCCACACTAATATGGACTTTCTTTAAAAGATAGGAAGCGAAACACACAAAGAAATAGCATATAGAAAAACCAGACTTGACATCACACTGTTGCGGCGCGCAACCCGATCCACACATAGATCTCACATAAGGAGATTGCACTTCGAGCTAAACTTGCTCATTACAATAAAATATCGAATTTCGATCATAAGCACACTAAGTGCATAATACCATCCCTGAGAAAACACATAGCACTATAGGCTACCAAACTCAAGCACAACTGAGGTGCGATACAAGATCTGAATCTCAAGAGCCATTCTGCTCACATAACATCATCGCCACACGGAACATCAACACATAAGAATTTACCAAGCTGTCTCACAACTCATACGGTGCAATACACCATTACCTGGAATAGGTGATGACAAAATAACACCCTGACTATTCCTCCATAGGGAACGCTCGTTGATACGAACACAACTGGCCTGTATGAAGCCATGTTCACAAATAAATCAATCCACCGATCTCAAGCCGATTTTTGATTGCACCAACTTGGCAAATGACCTTTCAAAGGTCCGTAGTAACTCCCTTTTGCCTTATATCACGTAAGAATAACCATCATAACCGGAGCAACCTCCTCAGTTCGTAACCCAATATACAAAGTGCCCTCCAGGCATAAATTCTCAAATTAATGATATTACCACAATCCTTATACTTGGATTAAATCTTTAGCCAATCAAGTGACTACAGGTCACACTTATACAATCTTCCCGTGGGTCACGCTTCCACAATCTTCCAAAATAAATAACGGGTCCGCACATCTAAACCATCGGACACACTAACGCTGAAAAGCGATCCAGAATCCTTAACCAGGATGCAAAACCTCTTTCACAACACATCGATCTCAGGTGACGCGGAGGACAATACCAATTTACTCTAATCATTCCACACCTTCCTTGCTCATCCAAGCCCGTGACATCCTTGTCAACACCGAACTGCAACCTTGATCCTCACTTCATATTTCCATGCTACTCACTGCACCCAATGTGCCAACCTACGATAGAATATAATTTTCATCATAACTCCGAAATCATTATCATTTTAACAATTCATCATACACGAACTTTTCACTTAACTCACTCCAGGAGATTCATAGAAGCACACAGGTAGTTTCCCATAACCGTAGAATATGCAAATCTGCAAGTAGTGGTCCAAACCACCATAGCCCTTCCGGAATCCGCTTTCACTTAACGAGCCATAACAGAAGGATGCCCCTGATAAATCATCAATCGCGGCGGCCGACAAACCTTACACGTACCGCCACAAATCAAACGCATAACTCGATCACGCTGAATGAACGGACCACAGACTCCAACATGCCAAATTCAACTATGGCTAATCAATTTACCTTCTTCCAATTCCTCCTTGCTTGCCTTAAAAATAAGACTAACTCCATTCAACACATAACATACTCCATCTGCACTCACCCCGAGTGTCCCTGAATCACGAGACCAGGCTGTCTCAATTCCCACAAACTATTTCATAACAACCAATGCTACACCACAAGCCAAACATCCCGAAACATTCTGTGCCACTTCTCATAAACTTCCACAAGGCTTGATTCTTAATTGTACCTACAAGCTCGACATCGCTAGGCACCACACTTTACCTCTTGAATTCACTAGGACCGTTACTGAGAGCCACCCGCTCTGACTTGGTCCCAATTATAATTCACTCCATGAATCTTCTAGCATATTAATACGCTCTCAACGAAGCACCTAGCAGAACCGCTCCCCTTTAAACCCGCTTCTATACAAGGCATAAATTATGAATCTTTTCCCAAGTTCGAACATGAGCCTATAAGGCTAACCATAGAACATCATTAATAATTCCTCCGCTCAATTTACTATGCATGGTATTTTCTCATAGGTGAATTAATCCATCAATATGCCAATAACCAGAAATCACGCAAGTAGTTAACCGTGCAAACCAATCTTAGGCGGTGGGACTCTCTCACTTAGCTTGAAGCTATCATTTCACGCTTCTTGAGTTCGCCTGACCTTTTTACCTCTTATTGACTTAACCTCGTGCCACCAATTATCAAAATCTCTCAGGATCTTCCTGTACATCCCCATCTTTCATATTTTGAGACATCATCCACATTCGCACGACTGACCTCTTTGTTGAACGACCAATATAATTATTTTAGAAGCTTCGCCAACCACGCGATCGCTAATCTGCTCACGGGGAATAACCCACCTAGGGGAATCACCTCCCAACATCTTCCCACGCCGCGGTACATTCACTATGACACAAATAGCCCATCCTGAGTCCGAGCTCACCTTCCAGCTGCACAAGTCCATTCGCCCCTCACGGACATCCATTAAATGTGCGGCAACATCCTTCCAAATTCAGGGTTATGCTGCACCCTCCTCCATTCAAGCAGCTCCTTTCCGCCACATCAATCCTTTACCGCATAATAGCCCATACTTCAAATCATACCTGCGGACTTCAATCACCAATCATTAAAACCCCCAATTCGATCCAAACTCTCCTTAAGGCGCGTAGTCTTCCTACTACCAAGCCCATATGCAACACCCGCCACTCTCTCACTTTGGAGGAACTCGTCTCTTTAATTAACCACTCGACCTTGCTCCTCATAATTGGCCTTCCAGAAGTTTTAAACGCCACCTGACACCTCCCACATGTCCTTTCTCATACTTTATTGCTCAATTGTTGCCTGAAATAGAACCTATCTTCGTGGCACTTGAACCCACAATAGCTACTAATCTTTAAGCCTTTCCAAAGGTCATCTTTATCGATCCGTCAACATTATAAATTCTGATTCGACCTTGAACCACCGCACCATGCGACAACTGACAGTCGTATCTCCAATACTATTTCACAATATCCGGCCATAAAGGCGAATTGTAGCTGATTATAACATCGACGAACTTGGTACGTTCCAATAGGACCACGACACCCCATCATAGAAGAAAATCTCCACCACGCTTGCAAATGCCAAGTCTTATTACTTTCACTAGCCCACATCTGACCATTCTTAATCCGACTGCCTTTTCCCCTGCCAGAAATAAAATACTGAATGCCTTGATTACACGCTGAGTAAACCTCGCTTCAATTCATCCACTGCCCCGACACGTGGGCAAACATCCTACCATCACAACAACACTGCAGAAAATCACTCATGTGCATCATGGCAACCTGTGCGTAGCCTCAAGGCTCTTAGAAGTCCTGTTACTGAGCTGAACAATAGAATACCCTTCCATAAAGCGACTGTAATAGTCCAATCAACTATACCAGAAAAATCATCCCGCACCACATTTGTAGTGCCATTTCAATTCTTCAAATTCTCGATTCCTAGCAAGCGCTCGCGTCGCGTAAGATTGAGTAGGAAGTAATCAAAGGCATAAGCCTCAAAGGAATAGAACCGCACGATAAGGAAATCAAGAAGGGAAGTACTCCTAACGGTCATGTAGCCTCCCGAGGACAAGTACAGACGTCTCCGTACCGATCCGCGAGACTCTACTAGACTTGCTCATGACTCGTGAGACTGACGGGAACCTAGTGCTCTGATACCATGTTGTCACGACCCAAAATCTACTAAGGGTCGTGGTGGCACCGGACACCTTTGTCATGCCAGCCAACTAACTTTTCAATTAGTTCCTCTTTTAATACTTTTAAAAATCTAAGGTTTTCCCTTCTATTTTTATAAATAAAAGTTCACTACTAGAATTCAAATATAAATAATAACGATTAGTACAAATCCGTTGTAAACCATCCCAGAAACCTGGTGTCACAAGTACATGAGCAACTATCGATAAGGAAAGTAAAATACAACATATGTCCGAAATATAGTGGACAGGGAATAAATAATAAAATGCTGAAAGAAACTACACAAGCTGCGGGTCGTCTTGAATAATACAACTCACCTAGTCCCAGAGTTGTCCGTGTTGCTACGCCCAATAGGCTGCTAGAGGTATATATACATGTGCAACAAAAATGCATAGAAGTGTAGTATGAGTACGTAATCAATGTGTACTTAGTGAGTATCCCGCCTAATCCCGAAGGGGTAGAGATGAGATATCCAACTCCGACACTCACTAGAGGTCAATTAGCAATATTCTAGAAGTGCGAGGATAATCATGGATTTGTATAGAAGTTCTGATTGTGAAGCCAGAAAAACAGGTAAACACCTTCAACAATAAATCAAGGGCTTCTAAAGTCTGTTCTTTATTATCTTATCAGTTTATCTCAAGCCACGTAGGGCCAATTCCACATTTACAATTTTCAAGTAACAGATAAACATGCGCAAATTACACCGAGGCGACGGCCCGCTCCAACAGGAATGTAAACTGTGCACTGCCGAGGGTCGAGCGGCACGAACCATAGATGCATCTATTCTCACCGAGGCATTCGGCCCGTTCCCTAAATAAACACTTATCCTGCTCGTGAATCATCCATGCGACGCAGGCACACATAAAATACATACTCAAGTAGGAACTTAAGAGCTTATCGGGGATAATCAACCAAATAGACAAATTTCTCTTTGTAACATTTTAGGGAAAATTTAATATTAAATCTCTTTTCAAATTTCTTTACCAATTCAAGGTGATTTAAACAATTCAAACTATCAATGGGTTCACAGTAATTCAAGTATAACATATTTTTGGGTCCTAACAACCCGGACAATAGCATAATAGTAGCTACGCACGGACTCTCGTCACCTCGTGCATACGTAGCCCCCACAAATAGGAGCACATAACTTATTTAACTCACCTATGGGGTAAATTCCCCCTCACAAGATTTGAAAGGAGACTCACCTCGCTCCGAAGACTCATAACCGATATTCTACATTCTTCCGAAGGCTTGAACCAACGCACAATGCACAAAAACTAGCCAATTAATGACAAACTAATGAGAATATGCTCAAATACTTGTTAACAATTCAGATTATACAAATTATCAACTCCACTTAGTAAAATGACCAAAATGCCTTCGGGCCCACATGCCCGGAATCCAAGATTTCTCAATGATAAAGGTTACCCATGACCTCAGGAACTCAAATATATAATTTTCTCCTAATTCCACACTCAAAATCATGGCCAAATTCGAAGAAATGTAAATTCCTAGGTTTTCCATCAAAACCCCAAATTTCAATAATTTCTTTGCCTAAATCCATGTATAAACCTTGTATTTAACTCAAAGTTAGCATAAATTACTTACCTCATGACAAGTGACGAAAATGGCACCTACAAGGTGCTCCCCATCGACTCCAATGGAAGAAAAATGGGGTTGAAATGAAGTCAACCCCGAACTTAAAACATCTCACTGCCCCAGCTGCTTCCGCTTTTGCGGAAATAGTTCCGCTTCTGCAACTTTTCGTTGCTTCTGCAGCTTTGGGCAAAAGGAAGTTGACCGCTTCTGCGATCTGGGGTTCACTTAAGCGGAACCGCTTCTGCGAGCATTTGACCGCATCTGCGGTCCAAGAACCGCATCTGCGGTCCAAGAACCGCATATGCGGTTATGAATGAAGCAGCAAATCTCAAGCCTTCCCAAATTCCACTTTTTGATCCGTTAACCACCCGGAATCCACCCGAGGCCCCCGGGACCCCAACCAATCATACCAACCAGTCCCAAAATACATTACGGACTTGATCGAGGCCTCAAATCATAACAAACAACGCTAAAACCATGAATTACACCCCGATTCAAGCTTTATGAACGTTGAACTTTACAATTTCTATTTTCGATGTTTAAACCTATCAAATCACGTCCGATTGACCTCAAATTTTGCACGCAAATCATATTTGACATTACGGACCTACTCCAACTTTCGGAATTGGATTCCGACCTCGATATCAAAGAGTTAACCTCCGGTCCAACTCCTCAAAAATCTTCAAATTTCTATCTTTAGCCAAATGGCTTCAAAATGACCTGCGGGCCCTCGAATTCACTTCCGATCGCGCTCCCAACTCCAGAATCATCGTACAGAGCTGTTCCTAGTCTCAGAATTCCAAACGGACATCGATAACACTGAAATGCACTTCCAACCAAACTTATGAAATTTCTTCCAAAAATGCTAACTTCCACAATAGGCGCCAAAACGCTCCCGGGTCATCCAAAACCCGATCCGAGCATACGCCCAAGTCCGAAATCATCACGAACATGCTGGAACCTTCAGATCTTTTTTCCGAGGTCGTTTACTCAAAAATACAATCCTAGTTCATTCTTTCAACATTAAGCTTCCTAAATGAGAATTCTCTTCCCAAACCAACTCCAAACTTCCCGAAATTCAATCTCGACCACGCGTACTAGTCATAACACCTGAAATGAAGCTGCTCATGGCCTCAGATTGCTGAACGGTGTGCTAGGGCTCGAAACGACCGGTCGGGTCATTATAAGAGCAACTTTTGGGTAGCAGTAGGAGCATTGGGAGCTGACTTCAGTCCAGAGATCCCGAGGTAACCTTGCCGATGTCCGCATGGCCCGGGGTCTATTCTATCTTTTTTTCATTTGTTGTCCTTGTACCGGAACAAACAATATTGTATTTTATTCAGACTCTATTTTTAGTATTCTATAGACGTTCGTGATTTAGTGACTCCAGTTCTGGGTAGAGGTTGTGAGTGAACTTCCGCATTTATTTTCAGTGATTTATATTTAAGAATTCCATTTTATCATATTATATTTTATTTTTATTAAATGGTCGAAAATTGCTAAATGAAGTAAATCGAGTTGGCTTGCCTAGCTCCTATTAGTAGGCGCCATCACGACTCGCGAGGGTGGGAAATCCGTATCGTGACACTAGTATTTATATAATCTTCAGGCATTTAACATCACTAATGTAGTAACATCTTCATCCATTTACCATTGGCAAATGTATTTTCTACTAAGCTTAATGCTATACCTCTAACATTTTTTAAAAGGAGTCAATTTATTAAAATGACTGAAAACTTCTCGTCAAAGCCCATTTCTAATATCGTTAGGTTGAAGTTTTTGAACCAAGAAGTTTATTTCTAGCCAAATGTTTTCTTAATGAAGATTGCTTTTCTTTAAACAATGTCTAACGTAGGAACATTTTTCCCTTTAGCTTGTTTCTTTTAGAATGATTTTTGAGTTATTGATTTATTCAAGTCAAAACTGACTCTTAAACCCATTATCCCTTTGAAATGGTTTAATTATCATAATGTTTCTTTAAAAGTTAGTTTCATCTTTTTCAAAGTTTCAATATTTTCCTTCAAAATTATTTCGTGTCATATGGAGTTTATAAGTTGGTCTATTTTGAACCAAATTCTAGGCTGAGAATGATTTTCAATTTTTGAGTTTTTTTAAAATAAAGAATTATTCAATGTCTCCTTATTATGTTGTCCCTAATTCAATTTAGTTAATCATTCTCCATTCAAATACTTTTTCTAAGCAATAGAGTTTTCAATTAATTAACTTAAGTTTGGCCGGTTAACCGTAATTAATGAATCGTATAGGGTGCTTTAATAACCTTCCCTATAAGATTAATTAGAACCCTTACTCATAATCATAAGGTTAAGCAGATCATAAACAGAGTTAAATTTAACCGTTATTTAGCTAAAATTGGTGTCCTAATTCACCGTTAAAATAATTAGGTGGTGACTCTCTTTAATTAATTAAACCTTCAGAATTACCAATATGTTATACTCTAGTTTGACCCGTATTAAAATGAGGTATAACAGCATGGCGACTCTACTGGGGATTCTAGGTTCTAAGCCATAACAAACTTAGGTTAATAATAAAATTAATTTGTGTATTTTTAATTGTTTATGATACTTATTTGAATTGCCTTTATATGATAAACTGTATTTTATGAATTGTTTATCTGTTCTTATTGCTTTATATAAATTGTCAGCCCGTTTCACTTTCTCCGCTTCTGGAAAATTCACACAAAGCACACACCTAGCGGTTACGTGGTTTGCGGCCGTGCACTTTTCAAAAATACCTTTTAGGGGAAAGTTCGTGGGTAAGTTAATCAGCGGTGCAGTCGACAGTCACGGGCTTTCCACTCTAAAATTGTCCGCTTGGGAGAAGACTAGTCTAGAAAACCCACTCGTAGTCAACCTAAGATAGAGCTAAACCAAAATCCTTTTAAGAGAATGCATCATTTTAAACCTTAGGTGATCTAATACCCGAGGTGTATTAAATCCATTAGTTAACCTTACCTAAATGTCCAAGTGGGTTTTCAACCCCAAGTGACACCTTATCATGTATATGTGCATTATTTGAAGAGTGAACATGCCAATTATTTGGATAATTTGCTCTAAATTAATTAAATTCTAATTAAAGAAGCATGGCTAACTTTTTATATGTATGAAAACTTTCAAATTACACAATTAACAAGAATTTTAGATATGACAAAATATATATTTTTTTGTTATACATTCTTTTGATGAAATATACTTTCTTTTGACCAAAAAGAAGGGTTTAAGTGATTTACGTACCATATTTTCTTTAAAAAAATATCGAATTATTTAATTAATTTGCAGTAATGTAATGACACATTATGACATATTTATATTTCAAATACACGTTAGGCCTACCTCTGGCACAAAGAGGTCCCTCACATATTAGGACGCGTAATTATTTGTTATACTTTGAAATTTGTAACATACGTGCTTGCTTATTTGCTTACGTTGCTACGTTGCTTACTTGATTTTATTCTATTTACTAACATCATTTGTTGCAGAAGGAAAATAATAGACTATCCAACTTGCTAATATATACTTTATTTGTTCATATATTTTTGTTATTTATTTTTTTTCAAATAATAATAATCACCAATCATTTCGCGCTTAGCGCTTTTTAACGACTTTTAGAACACCATTGAGGTATATATTTAGGCCCATATTTCTCTTAGGTCAATTCCCATAATTAGTGTCCAATTAAGTTATCATTTTATTTTTTTAGCATGATTCTTATTTAGGATATTTTGCCTTTTAATTCTTATGAAATAAGCTTAATTTATCGTCATTCTTAGATATTGAAATCCCTCGATTTTTGCGAATTTAGCTAGCCTTAAGGATTTTCCTTAAACAACAATGAGCATCTCATTCCCTTATAGAAAGATATCATTCCTACTTCTTTTTTATAAATAAAATATTGGCGTAATATTTCATAATTAGAAAATATTTTTCCTAACTGATTTCGCGATTTAGTTTTATTTGCCTCCTTTTCATAAAAATATAGTTACATATTTTTTTAAAATATTGCCACTCGTACCTCGTATAATTTTTCAATTTTTTCAATTCCTGGCATAATCTTGTACCTCTAATATTCGTCTCATAGCTTCATATCTCTTAGAACTTCAACCTTCGTGCCAACACACATTTCTACCGAGCAATAAAAGGCCATTATTTGGTCAATTTATATTGTCAATTATTCTAAATTTTTTACCTATTCAACTCAAGTGTCTGTATCGTCTTATTTCGGGTTGTCGAGATTAATCTTCACATACCCGTTAATTCTAAGTTTTGGCACGGGAGATGAGGTACTATCCCATAAGTCTCAAAACGATTGATACCGTATTCCAGGTCTCGACAACTTTATGATTTGCCAACGCTAAAAATAAAATAATAGAGTCATTTCATATCCAATTGACTCTTATATCCTAATCAAGTATCTTGATTTTGAGCTTGTCGATATTCAAACAGCCAAAAATTATTTTCAACGTCAAAATTATTCGTCTCTGGCTTGTTTGAAACACAGTCTATATAAGACTCGGTCTCATTACAGCAAAATTTTTATTTCCCTTCATGAAAGAAACTGGGGCAGATTCTTGTCACGCAGGTTGGGTCTGCTCAAAAGAGACATCATGCCATGGAGTATTTATCAGAACCTTCCTAAAGATTGGGCCAATATTTTGAAAAATTCCAAAGGCATGCAAGAAAGTTGACTATGCTAGAGCTTTATATTTGATGTTCGAACACAAGTCAGGCTTTTACAAAATTTCAAATCAATTCGCTTCCATGACAAAAAGTCTCAAGCTTTAGAGCCCTCTAGATAACAATTCATTCTCGTCCATCCAATTTGCAACATTAGCCATCGTTTCTAGTTTAAAGCTCCTATTTAACCATAGCATGGATTAATCTATATAATTATATACTCTATTATTTTTATGTATTTATTTCATTATGATGAATGCGCTAACACATTATTTTTATTTGTATAGTTTTATTTTTTCTTTAAAGGTTGCTTAGCATTGAACACTATTTTGGCTGCAAATCTGCATAAAAGACGAGGCAATTATGACAGGCCGATTTGAAAAATTCAACACTAGAAAAGGACTTTTGCTAGCACAGACTGATGGTACCAAGGAAAATGTGGTGCGAAGAAACTTGTTGGTTAATCTCGGAAATACTTTCGACCTACTTCAAAATATAGCCTCTACTTCCAGCTCAAATCAAAATATTTGTTTAACCATATCTTCTTGCCCAAATCCTACTTATATAATCTCTCCACAAATACCATTAATCTACACTCCTAATCAAGTTATGACGATGCCCAATGTCCAGCCTTCCGCGATCGCGATTCCTTTTGGAGAAAATAAGCAAGACCAATAAGCATTGTGCCAATATGCTAGATATGAAAGAGAAATCCAGCCAAACAACCATAAGGATTTGGACAACGATCTCTACAATCTAAAGAAAGCCATTGAAGAAGAGTTGGAATCAAGAAATTATCAAAGTTTGAAGTATGAAGATTTGTGTTTGCATCCACATGTTGAACTTCCGCTAGGGTAAAAGCTGCCAAAGTTTAACACTTCTAATGGAATTGGAGATCCCGCTGCTCATTTAAATGATTATTGTAGCAGATTGATTGGTATTGGACATAATGAAGCCATTCGAATGAGATTATTCATTTAAAGTTTGTTCGGATTAGCGCTCACTTGGTACACCAGACAAGACTTTAGCAAATGGCATACATGGGAAGATATGGCCCATAATTTTGTGAAGCAATACGAGTTCAACATCAGAAGTGATCCACACATAGCTGATTTGCTCAAAATAAAGAAAATGTCACATGAATCATTTCAAGAATATGCCACACGATGGAGGTTAGAAGCTTCAAAAATGCATCCTCCATTTCTAGAGGGGGAATTGATATCAACATTTGTCCAAATTCAAGAAGGCATATATTTTGATAAGCTGCTCGGAACTTGTGCACGCAATTTCTCTGATCTGATTCAAATTGGAAATGAGCTAGAATGTGGCATTCAGGAAGGAAGAGTTGTCGGCAATTCAACAGCTCAAATGGTTAACCAAATCTTCCATCAAGAGATACATGGAAGCCTGCAAGGCAAAGAGGATATCTTAGTTGCCACGACTATGCACCAGCCACAATGCTATGACAATAACCCACTTTTGTAATCTTATGTCACTTCCAACTTCCACAATAAGCACCTCCAGTCTAGCCGCTAACAAAGTTTCCAAAAACAATCTCCCCGAGCACAATTCAACATTCGAACATAAAAGAAGACGAAGCTCTGCCCTTTCACTCACTTGGATTAGCCATTGGTTGACATACTTGAAAGATTGAAAGCCAAAGGTCTTCTACAACTGAGGAAGGGATTTATCTCTAAGCATCCACCTCAAAACTTTGATCCATCAAAGAATTGTTCATTCCATTCAAACATTCAAGGACATGACACCGATGAATGTTCAACACTCAAATTCAAGATACAATGCATGATTGAGCAAGGGAAGATAAAGGTACAACCTAAGTTACCACGCAATAATTGTAAAATTTCAACTGCTAGCACAATCATTGTCAATGGTGATCCATCAAAATTGGAACCACGATGCTTGAAGAGAAAACGCATAGTAGATTAGGAGGACTAAGAGAGATGTCATATCACAACCATTCTCCACTCGCCCGCCCTTAGTACTACTCTTTTGCAATTCTTCTAAGACTTTTGTAAATGAACTACATTTTTACCTGATTCCCGTTAAAGAGGGGATACGTAGGCAGCCTTATGGGTTCGGTCTTAATATAATAAAAAAATTCATTTCCCCCAAAAGACAGAACCGGGGCAGATTTTGCAGAAGGATTCTCAATATTCGGCAAAGCAAAAGTCAGATTTTCGAGCTCAATTCTGGTCATCTTCGCATCAACAAGTTTGAAAAGCCATAGCAATACAGTTGCAGATTCAATGCCAAAACTTTGATGTTCCATACAAGGCAACCATTTTCTTTTATACTAACAACTCTCTTTGAGTAATGCAGGGGCAATCTTTAGCTATTCTTGAATAATATTGCACGTTTCCCTAAAAGCTCAACATCAAAGTCAGAAGTTACAAGAGGAAGAAAATGATCATGCCGATTATCACAAATTATATTTTGAAACTCATAGTTCTCTTTGAGTGTAGGAATTTACCGATAATAAACATCAACATGCAGATTTCAAATTATTGGCACCGCTTCATGAATATTTGCTTCTATAAAGGCACTTCATCAAACTCTCCGCACCATGGATATTTGCTACTATAAAGTTACTGCACCAGAATCTTTGCATCGCACCATGAATTACACTACAAAATGGGCACCACATCAAGATCTCTGCACCATATCAAGCTCTTTGCACTGCATCAATTTTGGTAATTACAAATCAAGCACCATATATGGGGTCTATCCGCCCTCAAACAGTATATTTGGGTTCATCCACCCTCAAATAGGATATATCAGGTTTATCCGCCCTCAAATAGGATATATCGGGTCAATCCGTCCTCAAACAGGATATATCGGGTCAATCCGCCCTCAAACAGGATATATCAGGTCTATCCGCCCTCAAATAGGATATATCGGGTCTATCTACCCTCAAATAGGATATTTTGGGTTTATCCGTCCTCAAATAGGATATACCGGGTCTATGTGACGACCCGACACGTCGTCTCATGTGTTGCTGTCCTGTTTTTTCCCATTTATTGCTTCTTAATATTTCATTATCGGTATGTAGTGTGTGAGAGTTGATTGGGACTGGTTTGATAAGAAATGAGGCACTTAGTCTCCTTAAGGAAGGCTTAAGTTGGAAATGTCAACCGGACGTTGACTTATGAGTGAGAGGGCTCGGATGTGATTTCCGGCAATTCGATTAGCTCCGGGAGGTGATTTGTGATTTAGGAGCGCGATTGGAATTGATTTTGGAGGCCCGGTGTAGAATTAGGCTTGAATAGGCGAAGTTAGTATTTTGGCGAATTCCGGTTGATAGGTGAAATTTTGATCCGAGGGTTGGAATGGAATTCCAAGAGCTGTTGTAGCTTTGTTAGGTGATTTCGGATATGTGTGCAAATTTTTAGGTCATTCGGACGTCGTTTGGCTGGGTTTTTTATCGAAAGTGCATTTCGAAAGTTTTTAAAGAACTTAGGCTTGAATCCGATGATAATTGATGATTTTGTGTTGTTGGATATGTTATTAAGATTGGAACAAGTTTGAATAGGGTATTGGATCATGTCTGTGCTTTTGGTTGAGGTCCCGGGGGCCTCGGGGTGAATTCGGGTGGTTAAACGGAAGGTTTTTGGAGTTTATTGCAGGTTCAACTTTGCTAGTATCTGTTGGTTTTGCACCTGCGGGTGCGGTCTCACTTAAGCGATTGGAAGATGCGCAGAAGCAGAAGTCTTGGCCCTTTCCAGATTCCGCAGGAGAGGAAGGAGGACCGTATAGGCGGCCTCGTAGAAGCGAGCTAGGCCTCGCAGGAGCGGAATTTGGAACCCTGGTCAGGTTCTGCAGAAGCGGGACATTGGATCGCTTAAGCGGTCCCGCAGATGCAATAAGGGACCTGCAACGACCCGGCCGGTCATTTTTGGAATTTACGCTCTGATCCACCATTAACTTCTTTCCCTAAGTCCATTTCTGCTATTTTGGTTTGCCGGGACGTTCGGTATTAGGATTCGGAGTGTTTTGGGACACTCAGTACCTAAATGAGAGCTTAAGAGTTGAAAAATGGTTCATATTCAGAACAGTGTGAAGACGACCTCAGAATGGGAATCCGATGGTTTCGTTTGCTCCGTTAGGTGATTTTGGGGTTGGGAGCGTGTTCGGAATGTAATTTGGAGGTCCGTAGCTCATTTAGGCTTGAAATGCCGAAGTTTGAGATTTTGAGATTTCCGGTCCAATAGTGAATTTTTGATCCGAGGGTCGGATTGGAATTCCGGAAGTTGTTGTAGCTCCGTCATTTCATTTGGGATGTGTGTGCAAAATTTCAGGTTATTCGGACGAGGTTTGGTTAGGTTTTTGATCGAAAGCGTATTTTGATAGAATTTGAAGTTCTTAGGCTTGAATCCTTGATTTAATCGGGCTTCCGGTGTTGTTTGAGGTGTTTTGAGGATTGGTACAAGTTCAAATAAGGTGTTAGGTGGTATTGGTGCTTTTGATTGGAGTCCCGGGGGGTCCCAGGATGATTTTGGATGCTCAATGGGCAAAGTTTGGACTTAGAAGGAAAACGTTGCAGCAGGCTTCTGGTATTTTCGCTTCTGCGGTCCTGAAGTAGCAGAAGCGGCCATCTTTCTGCATAAGCGGAATTGCCCCATCCCAGGAGAACCGCAAAAGCGGTCTCCTTCCTGCGTAAGCGGAACCGCAGATGCGGTTTTTAGTCCGCAAAAGCGATCCCTGCCCTCTTAAGTTGAACCGCAAAAGCGCTTATTCCCACCGTAAAAGCGGGACTGCAGAAGCGGTCCCTGGGACGCAAAAGCAAAAATCACAGGTCTGATAAGGTTTAATCCGAGAGTTTATTTAAAATTTAGAAAAATCAATTGAGAGCTCGGGAGGAGGCGATTTTGAGTCGATTTTGAAGAGAAGATCATTGGGTAACGTTGCTTTGATCCCTTCTAGTTATATTCCATCTTTTCCTAGCTAAATCAACCATTAAAATTCAAATTCAAGGTCTAAAATTGAGAAAAATGGGTGAAACTTCTTAGCCTTAATTTTGTGATTTTGAGTGGGCATTTGACCTCCGATTTGGGAGATTTTTATATGGTTAGACTCGTGTGAGCACGAGGGTTCTGAAAATGTAAAAATTATTTGATTCTGAGACATTGGCTGCAGGGGCGTTTTAGTCATTTTACCTATTTTCGCGCCCTAGCTTTAATTTCAATAGTGGAATCAGTTGTTTACAATATTATTTATGATTTGTAATTGAATTGAATAGATTTGGGCCATTTGGAGTCGGGTACTCGTGGCAATGGCATCGTTCCCTAGTTGATTTCGCACCGGTTCGAGGTAAGTGGCTTGCCTAACCTTGTGTGGGGGACTTCGTCCCTTAGGATGTGATAATTGGTAATTGAATGCCTTGCAGTATTATATTTCATTGAAATGTCGAACCACACTACTATGTTCATTAGTTTTCATCAGACTTCAACACTTTTAATATTTTTGCTATTTTATTATTTCTGTTTCAGTAGGGCCCTGACCTTCCTCGTCACTACCCAAACGAGGTTAGGCTTGGCACTTACTGAGTACCGTTGTGGTGTACTCATGTCTCTTCTGTGCATGTTTTTCATATGCAGATCTAGGTACCTCTATGCAGGTGCATTATCAGTAGCTGCAGGGAGCATTTCAGAGACTTGAGTTATATATGCCGCGTCCGCAGACCGGAGAGTCTCCCTCTCAGAACCGATATCCTTTACCTCGTATGGATGATCTGTTTGATCAACTTCAGGACGCACAAGTGTTTTCCAAGATTGATTTGTGCTCAGGTTACCATCAATTGAAGATTCGGGAGCCAGATATCCCGAAGACTACTTTCAGGACTCGGTATGGTCATTACGAGTTCCTTGTTATGTCTTTTGGGCTGACTAATGCCCCGACAGCTTTTATGCATTTGATGCACAACGTATTCAGGACATATCTTGATTCATTCGGGATTGTTTTTATTGATGATATTCTGGTATATTCCCGGAGTCGGGAAGATCATGAGCAGCACCTGAGGGTAGTGCTTCAGAATTTGAGGGAGAAGAGATTGTATGCAAAGTTCTCCAAATATGAGTTCTGGATGAGTTCCGTGGCATTCCTAGGCCACGTGGTGTCGAGTGAGGGCATTCAAGTGGATCCGAGGAAGGTGGAGGTCGTGCAGAGTTGGCCCAGGCCCTCCTCAGCTACTGAGATCTGCAGTTTCCTTGGCTTGGCAGGTTATTACCGTCGCTTC
>MU787975.1:920-71248 GCA_026770625.1 Nicotiana glauca | reverse complement strand
TACATATTGTAAATAATATTGCAATTAACTGATTCCACTAATAAAATCAAAACTAGGGTGCAAAAATAGGTAAAAGGACCAAAACGCCCCTCCAGCCATCATCTCGGAATCGAATAATTTTTATGTTTTCAGAAACCTCGTACTCTCATGAGTCTAACCATATAAAAATTTCATAAATCGGAGGTCAAATGCCCCCTCAAAACCCAATAGTTAGGTCTAAGAAGTTCTACCCCAAACTAACCAATTTTTTATCCTTAATTCGAATTTAAAAGGGGGATTTAACTACTAAAAGATGGAATATAACTAAAAAGGATCATAGAAATATTACCCAATAATCTCCTCTTCAAAATCCTCTCAAAATTGCACTTGCCGAGCTCAAAATTGATTTTCAAATTTATGAAATTAAACCCTCGATATTTCCTATTTCTGCCCAGACATTTCCGCTTCTGCGGACAAGGGACCGCTTCAGCGGTCCCGCTTAATCGGCAAAATAATCGCTTCTGCGGTTTCTCATTAAAGGGGGAAAATTCCGCTTCTGCGGACACCTGATCGCTCCAGCGGTCCCGCTTCTGCGAAAAAATGACCGCTTCTGCGGTCTATGAGGGGAAGCCAAAGAATCGCTTCTACGATTAAGAAACCGCTTCTGCGGCTACGCTTTTGCGGACAACTGATCGCTTCTGTGGTCTCAGAGGAAAAGGTGATAAATCACTTCTGCGGCGGAAAGGCCGCTTTTGCGGCACCACTTCTGCGGTTCCCAAACTGCAGAAGCGGAAACAACAGAAGCCTGCTGCAATTTTCCTTCTAACTTCCAAAACTAACCCGTTGAGCATCCGAAATCATCCCGGGACCCCCGGGACCCCAACCAAAAACACCAATACCTCCTAATACCTTATTCAAACTTGCAAAAATTCTCAAAACACCTCAAACAACTTCGGAAACCCGATTAAATCAAGGATTCAAGCCTAAGAACTTCAAATTCTAACCAATTACGCTTTCGATCAAAAACCTAACCAAACCTCGCCCGAATGACCTAAAATTCTGCACACACATCCCAAATGACATGACGGAGCTACAACAACTTCCGGAATTCAAATCTAACCCTCGGATAAAAAACTCACTATCGGACCGGAAACTTCAAAAATTCAAACTTAGGCATTTTAAGCCTAAATGAGCTACGGACCTCCAAATAACATTCCGAACATGCTCCCAACCTCGAAATCACCTAACGGAGCTAACGGAACCATCAAATTTCCATTCCAAGGTTTTCTTCACATTGTTCCGAATGCAGACCTTTTTTCAACTTTTAAACTCTCATATAGGGACTAAGTGTCCCAAAACACTCCGAATCCTAATACCGAATGTCCCGGCAAACCAAAATAGCAGAAATGAACTTAGGAAAAGTAGTTAATGAATCGGGGCATAAATTCCAAAAACGACCGGCCGGGTCATTACAGTGACATAAACAAAAAGAAAAGAGAGTGCCAAAATAAAATAGCGGAAAAAAAAGAAAAAAAATATAGCATGAAAAATCAAGAGTGATTAAAGAGAGACAGAGATAAAAGAAAAGAGGTGCAGATTAAAAAAAAAAGAGGGTCGACTATGGCCGGGATGAAGTATGCAACTGTGCAAACACATGGTAGAAGCGTTTAACTGTTAGGTGCATTGAATCCCAACGTGCGATTTCCTATATGTTAAATGTTTCAAAACTAACAAGGTTGTTCGATGTGAAAAAGTCAGGTTTTTGTGGTTGGTTTTGTTGGTAGTCTGACTTCCCCTCCTTCACAAAATCCAAAGGCACAGATGGCCTCCGCAAGCAATCTACAAATCATCGGTCCTGAGGATAGCCCAGCATCGGCTATTCTGTAGCTAGAAACAACAGTTACTGAAGAGAATAAGATGTTGTGTCTCCACATATGGGAAATGTGGGACGCCTAGTCAAATGGTAGGGAACCGCCAAGTGCAATCCCTGGGTTCCCTGAGTTTATCCCCAGGTCAGGTGAGGTTACCAATGCCCCTGTTCCCTACCCGTTCATCCCACGCGGGTACCCTTTAATTCCCTCCGATGATCCGAGCATACCTTCTGTGGTTCGCCCCCAGGCACTGGCTCCAAGGGCACCGCCTCCAATGTTTACCTTTCAGGGTTCACAGCTTCAATCAGATATAACATATGTGACCCCATACTCTTTCACTCAACCTCTGCGATATGATCTCTCGATGGAGCAAGAAAAGATCGTTAAAAATCCCGAGCAAGAGGAGATTGCTCGGAAGATGAAGAGCCTGGAACAAAGCCTGAAAAACATGCAAGGTTTGAGTGGCCAAAAGAGTGTCTCATAATCTGACCTCTATATGTTTCCCTATGTCCACTTGCCAGCTGGCTTCAAGATTCCCAAGTTTGAAAAGTACGACGGGCATGGAGACCCGGTCGCTCATTCGAAATGATACTGAAACCAGATGAGGGGTGTTGGTGGAAAAGAGGAGCTGTTGATGGCTTATTTTGGGGAAAGCCTCAGCGGAATCGCTTCTGAGTGGTATACGGATCAAGAAATTACCCATTGGCACGTGTGGGACGATATGGCCTGAGATTTTGTCCGCCACGAAACTCCTTGTCCAGTTTGAAAAAGAAAACGACAAAAAGCTTTCGCGAATATGCTGTCAAATGGCATGAGCAAGCTGCCAAGGTAAAGCCTCTAATGGATGAAATTGAAATGGTCACTATCTTTCTACAGGACCAAGAGGCTGACTACTTCCAGAACATGATGTTTGCTTTGGGTAAGCCATTTGCTGTGGCTATCAAAATTGGGGAAATGGTTGAAAACAGTTTAAAAACGGGCCAAATCTTGAGTCATGCTGCCTTTAAGGCCACAGGCTGCTTAGAATGGTTTGGAGGGTTTTATGAACGGAAATAGGTTTAAAGAGGGGGCCATGATAGTTTCAACCTCGAGGGGGGCCCGCAGGTCATTCAGTCAGTCATATGTGCCTCCTATGGTCCATCAACATTATTACCCCCTCCCACATGCTGCTTATGCCATGGCACCACCTCCCTATATGGTGATGAGCATGCAATCTTACCGGTGGCCATAATATTATACACAAAACCGAGCTTCACTTCCCAGAAATGCCCATCATTACCAAGCTCCATATAATCCACAACAAAATGATCCCCAATACAATCCTCGCCCAAGAGAGCCTTGCAGAAAGAATCAGTTCACCCCTATTGGTGAATCGTATTCAATCTTGTTCCAAAATTTAATCAGGCTAGATCTATTGCAGCCAGTGGCCCCGAACCGGCCAAATCCCGAGTCCCCCTCGCACCGAGCTGATGTTATATGTGAATACCACTCCGGGGCATTGGGACACAGTACAGAGGACTGTTGGACCCTCAAAATGGCAGTTGAAGATTTAATTGAATCTGAAAGAATTATTTTCCAAGATGAAGAAGCTCCTGATGTGATGAGCAATCTGTTGGCTGCCCACAACATCGGGCCAATAGTCAGAATGATCTGTGAACCTGTGGAATTTGATCCGGCACTGAAGGCCGTTGCAGCCATTGCCGAAACTGAAGAAAAACCAAAAGTCGGTCGCCAAGCATGAAAGTTCCCCATCAAACGAGACTCTCGGTAGCCAATCTTGCTATCCTTTCTACTTTCGGATTATCTCAGGGTGTGATTCGGATGTTTTACTTTATTGTCTTACTTTCCGATGTAAACCCTTCTATCTTCAAAACTGAACAAAAAATCAAAAAATCAAAAATATCAAATGAAATTAATATTTCATTGTCAAAGAATGTCTCTTTTCTTAATCTTGTCATTTTTCTTATTCTCTTTTCATTTCTGTTAAACGCATATTTCAATAACATGACATGCTTGCAGACTTCATGCCCATTCCCAAAATGTTGTCGGACTTCGAAATAATGAATCAAGAGTCGAAATGCAAAGAAGATAAGTTTGAGGAAATAAAATGAAGAGTTGGAACAACTGAAGAAAATTGGTTCCGAAATTGGAAAGGTCTATACATTACAACAAGAGTACTACCAAAAGAATGCGTTGTACTGGGGACACATCGAAGGAATTGTCCCTAAAATAACTATCAATGCAAATGCAGTGAAAAGGTACTATGTTGGATCCTCCATATAATTCTAACATTATCTGGTTGGGATGACGAAGGCTTTCATTCTTGCTACCCAAACACTATCAACCATTTGCAAACTCTTTGTGCCGGCTCCTATTCTTTGATTACCCTCTTTGGAATCTGAAAGTGTTATTGAAAAAATGAAAAAAAAAGGAAGAAAAGGCAAAGAAAATGAAAAAAAAAGAAGATAAAAGATGAAGAAAAAAAGAGAGGAAAAAGGAAATGAAATTAAAAATGAAGAAAAAAAAGGAAAGAGAAAAGGAAACAAAACAAAACCAAAAAACAAAATAAAATCAAAAACAAAGTTTTCCTGAACTACGTTCGACTTGATTCCGAAAGGATACGTAGGCAGCCTCTCTCTGGGGTTCAGTCACACCAAAACAAATATCCAAAGTACCTCAAAAGTGAAACTGGGGCAGAAGTTATAATGGTTCGGCAATGAACCCGCCCAAAAGGTTCCAAAGTTGTAATTCAATCCAAATTCTTTTTACCCTAAACCTTGTTCAAGTCCTTCTGATCAATCGACAAAGAGGTTCAAAATGGGAGGATGGATTTATTTGGATCTGATACAACAAAATGAGAGAGTCTTCTTGGTGAAAACCCACACGGGCACCGTAAGGCGATGGTAAGAAGAGAAAATCAAAATGAGGTCTTGTTAGTGAAAACCCACACGGGCACTATAAGGCAATGGTGAGAAGAGAAATGAGAGAGGTCAACTAGTGAAAAGCTGCAAAGGGCCCCCTGATCGAAAAGAAGATCCTCATAGCCATCGATATCGACAAAATCCTAGCAAGGCTTCTCGAATTTTGAAGTAGAAGTCGTGATGAATTTTTGAGAGTCGGACGGTTTAATCAGATCAGGCATCCAGTCTAAAAGGAATGTCATGTTCATTGAAGTCCGTATGTACTCCAGATAAGTCCTTTTCTCTCCCCGAAAGGGATACCTCTCGTTTAAATTCCTTGCCTGTCCATTATTTATTTTTCTTTGAATCCCTTTCGGTCTAACTCTATTCCGGAATTGAGACAAACAAGGGATGGCAAGACTGATTTACAGGGATTTCGTTTGACACGAGCTAATATGCAAAAAGGCACCCAGCCTTGTCAGGGGCACCAAGTCGACCCCGACTGGCCATGGCGGCCGATTCTTCGAAATCAAAACTTTTGGAAGGAGAAAATAAAATTGAAGTGCCTATACAAGCAAATGAAGCTGAAAAGGTTGAGTCCCAAGTGGCTAACCGTCTTGGCAAAGGTTTGAAAAGCCAAGGTGCCCAAATGCTCTGAAATTGAAGTTGGAAGAAAGAAATCAAAAAATGAAAGGCCTACAAAGCCAAAATAATGTTGGAAAAGGTTAAGTCTCACGCGACTAGCCGTTACAGCAAAGTTTGAGGAGCCAAAAGTTCCCCAATGTTCCGAAGAAAAGAAAAGAAAAGAAAAAGAAAAAGAGAATCTGAAGGGAAAGGCCTATGAAGGCGAAATAAAGTTGAAAGTTGAGTTCCACTGACCAACCATCATGTAAAAGTCTGGAAAAATCAGAGGTTTTCCACGACCTGAAATGAATCAATCCTCAGGGGCAAATAGTTGCAGTTGAGAGCTTCATCAAAGAAGCTGGGCTGGGATCAAGTGATCAAAACAATCAGGGCCACAAAACCAACCACCGTTTCAAACTAACAATTGTTCTTTGTTTGAAAATTTGAGACAGGTGTAATCCAAAGCAACCGTGCAAGAAGCAGGTGCAACCAAAAAGGGAAATGCGCAGGAGCTAGGAACAGCTTCGCAACAATAATCAACCCAAAGGGAAATTTCCTCCAAATTCTTTCCTGCATTTTTACATAAAAAAATAAATCCCAAAATATCATGGTAGTATAGGGCCTCCAATCTCTAGCTGCATTCTTTCTATCCTAGGACCACAATCCCTAGTTGTCCCCGGCATAACCTGTGGACCTCCCAGCATAACCCGAGGACCTTCTTCCTTTTCTCCCTGGCATAACCCCAAGACCTTTTCTTTATCCCGGCATAACTCGTGGACCTCCCTGGCATAACCCAAGGAGCCTTTTTCTTTTATCCCGGCATAACCCGTGGACTTCCCTAGCATAACCCAAGGATCTTTTTCTTTTATCCCGGCATAACCCGTAGACCTCCCCGGCATAACCCGAGGACCTTTTTCCTTTTCTCCCCGGCATAACCCAAGGATCTTTTCTTTATCCCGGCATAACCCGTGGACCTCCCTGGCATAACCCAAGGACCTTTTTTCTTTTATCCCGGCATAACCTGTGGACTTCCGTGGCATAACCCAAGGATCTTTTTCTTTTACCCCAACATAACCCGTGGACCTCTCTGGCATAACCCAAGGACCTTTTTCTTCTCTCCCAGCATAACCCGTGGACCTCCCTGGCATAACCCAATGAGCTTTCTTTTTTTAAATCCCTGGCATAACCCGTAGACCTCTCTGGCATAATCCAAGGACCTTTTTCTTCTCTCCTGGCATTACCCGTGGACCTCCCTAGCATAACCCAAGGAGCCTTTTTCCTTTTCTCCCTGCATAACCCGTGGACCTCCCTGGCATAACCCAAGGAGCCTTTATCCTTTTTTCTCTGCATAACCCGTGGACCCTTTGGCATAACCCAAGGAGATTTTTTCTTTTAATCCTGACATAACCCGTTGACCTCCTCGGCATAACTTTAGGACCTTTTTCCTTTTCCCCCGGCATAACCAGTGGACCTCCCCGGCATAACCCAGGGACCTGTTTCCATTTCCCCGACATAACCCGTGCACCTCCCTAGCATAACACAGGGACCTATTTTCTTACCCTTTCTCTTTTCCGGCATTACTCGGTCATCTTTCCAGCATAATCTGGCAATCTGCCCAATTTAGGGCTTTACTCCCTATTTCCAAGGATACACAATCCCGATTTTATCGCTTTCAAAAAAAATATTGTTTAGATTTTAGTTACAAATAACTCACAAATTTTTTCTAGTGAAAACTGGGGCAGAAAAATTTCGTTCGTTTGTTTGTTTTGGTGTCTGAGCGGGTTTTACCTCGAGGCACAGGATTCGAGATGACCAAAAGAGTGAGTCTCAATCCAGAATAAAGAAAAGAAGAAAAGAACAAAAAGAAGTGAACTCAAAGTGCTGAAGTGGAGAGGGATGCGGGCTACTCAAAACTTGATTGAAGTCACAAGATTCGCATGTACCGCCTTGATCCAATGCTGAAGAAAGAACCAGCACCTACAACTTTTAAGCATCAAGCTTCAGATCGGGGTCTGCAGCAAGAGCTAGCCAAGACTCAAGATCAAACTTCAAGAAATTTATATATAAGAATCTTGTAAGTCGTAGCTGATAGGCCTAGCTAGCTTAGATTTTGATTTTTCTTTTGGTGTAAAAAGGAGGTCAGCAAGCGGTAGCAGCAGTAGCAGCGGCAGTGAAACCACAGCTCCCGGCAGTCCCAGCTACAAAAACCTCCCGAACTATACTAACCTGATTCCTTTATAGCCAAGGATATGTAGGCAACCTCTGAATCAAGGTTCGGTTAGACATTTTTCAAAAATGCTTCTCATGGAGTGCCAAGCAGGAAAAAATCCCTCATAATTGCTCATTTTACGAAAACCCTTCGTGTCTCCGAGCAAAGAGGGGCAGCTGTGAGCATGTGATTTTTGCCCTATATGAAATACTCCTGCAAAATCCAAGAAAAAAGATTTTTTCTTAATTATTTACAGCGTTAAATAAAATATGTCACGTATTGCGGGTGCATTTCATGTGGCGTGATGCAAAGACATGTTTTAAATAACGTTGAATCTTCCTAAAAATAATTTAAAAGCGGTTAATAAGTTAAAAATGTACCATAGGCTAAAACATGTATTAAAATCAGATAATAGGCCAAATATAACAGTTTAAGCGACCGTTTTAGAACCACGGAATCCGGGGGTGCCTAACACCTTCCTCTGGGTTAACAGAATTTCTTATTCAGAATTTCTAGTTCGCAGACTTCACAAGGAAAGTTGAAATTTTCTCGATTTGGGATTTAAAATAAACCGGTGACTTGGGACACCAAATAAACTATAAATAAGTAATCTCATTTCGAATAATGTCACTTAAATTGGAAAAATTCCCTTATATATATCACCTCGGGGTGGTGTGTAAAAAAGAAGGTGTGATATTGACGTTTAGAACATCAATTGCTATCATATCAGGTTATCCTTAAAGAGGCTAACACCTTAGGAAAAGATCAACATGAGTGTGTAGACGTGTGATTTTTGACCCTCCCCAAGATTTTCTATATTTTAGCATGTAAATATTTAATTTAGGCTTAATATAGCTATTTCAACTATTTTTGACTTCTTTACTTTATTTTTGTCATAAAAATGAAAAATACAAAAATGGGCGCATATTACTCTATTTTAATCATATATTAGATATTTTTAGAAGGATATGTTCCTTTGAACCTATTTATATTTTAATATAATCTTTAAAAAATACAAAAAATAGTACCTTATTTTTTATCTTTATATAATTTCGAAAATACAAAAAAATATAGTTTCATTAATATTTGTAGTCATTTTAAACTTGAAAAAATACCCAAAATAGTTTTATTTTAATTGTCAGTCTCATTTTAATAGTTATTTTGCCTACGTAGGATTAATTAAATAAGATCGTGTTTTTATTCTCGGTTGCAGGGAAAGAATAATATTTGGGTTCAAACGACCCATTTTTAGGCCTAAAATTCGGATAACCCAATACCCGAGCCCAATACCCAAGCCCACTACCCTAAAACCTAGACCTAGACCTAATCCTATAAATACTACACTTACACATTTCAGCCAGGATGGGACATTTTTGGAAGAGACCTAATGTCATCTTCTACACAAAAACCCTAGGACCCAATAGTTGCCTTCTTCAACCTCATGAAGAGAGAACAGCCATGGCTTCATCTCCTCGAACCCAAATTGACCCAGCAACGTCCCAGCCTCTAACTAGCCAGCCCTGTCGCCACAAACCAGCAGCAACCACCACGCTGCTCCGTCGTCGACCAGCCCCAAACGTCCAGGAACGTCACTAACCACCCAAATGACCAAAACAGCCCTTCATCTTCGCCTGCCTCATGTTGACCAACCTCACGTCTAGCAGCAACCATAAACAACCACCGCTGCTACTTTGTCGTCTTCTTCCTCACGTCATCGACCAGTGATGCCAGTCAACCAGCAAAAAACAACCAGCATCCTCCATCTCGGACACACAGCAATGGACCAGTGACGCAGTTGCTCGCACCAGCGCTGCTGTCCCTGTCCAAACGAGCCTCATAATAAACACACACAGAGAGGAAAAATGGAGGGAAGGAATAGTGAGAGAACGTGAGTAAGAGCGAGACGACAAACTTCAGTTTTTTTTTTTAAAAAATTGAGTGAAATGTAGCTTCGAGTTTGAGGTGGTTCGAGTTCGTTCAGTTCCGTTTGAGATTTCGGCGAGGTTCCGGCACTGATATATTTTTCTGTTCGAAGCCGTGTCGATGTCCGGCTGCGTTGTTGCTTTGTTTCAGTCTGTATAACTCCAGGTTCATCTTTGTTTCATTGGTTTCTCCTTTTCAGATTTGATTAATTCATGGGAATGTTTTATCAATTGTTTTGTTTTGCCTAATTTTAACGAATATACACATATCCATTATCTCTCGTTATTAAATTTGTCCTCGTTTATTTGTTATGTGTTATCAAAGCTTCAGATTTAAAACTGGCATGTTTGGGAGCTGTAGTTTGTTGTTCTCGTAAACATATAGTGTTATCTCTTGTTATTAAATTTGTCTCTTAAAGTTGAACGAGAATTAATGAAACAATAGTGTTAAGTTCACTAAGCCTTGATTTTTAATTCGAACTAATAGAAGTTGGTTTAGTGGTGGTTTAATAGTGGACAGTGGCGCGATTTGTTAGTGGATATGGGTACGGTTCCCGTGACATAGTTACGATGCCTAAAAATTTGTGTGCATTTCATGCAACCCGATTATAACGACTCTGGATAATCTCAGTGAATAAATTAGGATTTCTCTTTTTAGAGATAAATAAAATAGAGAATCATAGTTTCTTTTAGGTTTGCCATTTAAAATACATGAGATGAGCATCGCCGATTAAAACACATAAATGGTGGGGCCCTCATAAATGTATACTAAAATACTTAGATTTCGGGACGGGCCGTTTAGCGAATTTCACTGCCTTCCCCAAAATAATAACGCGCTAGTCACTTTAGGCGCACCTTTAATAATTTACTTTCTAAAACTTGGGTGCACATTTATGTGATCCAAATCTCAACGGAGTCGAAATGTGTCAATAATCACGGGTACATTGATGTGATGTGGTTCGAGATGCGTTTTTACGACGTTGCAATTCTCATTAAAAAATAATAATAAAAGTGGTTCAAAGTTAAAGGCACATAGGTAAAAACATGTATTAAAAGTCAGATAATTTAGCCAAATATAACAGTTAAGCGACCGTGCTAGAACCACGAAACTCGGGAATGCCTAACACCTTCTCCCGGGTTAACAAAATTCCTTATCCAGATTTCTGGTTCGTAGACTGTAATACAGAGTCAACTTTTTCCTCGATTCGGGATTCAAACCGGTGACTTGGAACACCATAAATCTCTCAAGTGGCGACTCCAACTCTTAATAATAAATCATGTTTCGATTGTCCTTCCATTGGAAAAACTCCCTTTATTATACCCTTCGCGGGATGTGGTAGGTAAAAAAGGAGGTGTGACAGCTCTGGCGACTCTACTGGGGACTAAAACCAGAACCATTGGTTCAGGGTTAGAAATTCTAGCTTAGATAAATTGTTATTTTTGGCTTTATTTAATTTTTAATATTATTGCATTTTGTGAGCTTTGTGCTAAATGTTGCTTATTTACCGTTTTGATATTATTTGAACTGTATATATGAACTGCTACAAAACCCTTCTTCTGAGTCTTCTGAATCTATGGTGCACACGTGCGCGTGGCCCATTTTCTGTTAGCAGTCATACCAAATAGAACGAGGTTGAGTCAAGTAACTAGGCCGGGCAGACTTTCGTGCTCCCGGTACGTTGCCCCCACTTCGGCTCGAGCTGTCTGTTTGGGTAAGTCAGGTCTAGAACAATATACCCCAGGCATTAAACCTAGTATAACGCAGCCTCATGCCGGATCCCTAGTAGGAACGTTTATATGCATCATGTGCATTTGACTTAGGGGACTCAACACAGGGGTTGGGTCCGTCTAGGACAAGCGACCGAAAAATAATAGACTAGCTTGATGCATCCTATGTGCTACATATTGCATTTATTCATGGGTAAAAGGGTCATTTGACGGACCAATGATAGTTGAGGACAAATGGCACGCCTGGTCATGATGATCACGTTAAATAAGAAGGCTGCACGGTTTCTTTTAGCTAAGCATGGTATTATTTTAATCGGAAAAGGGTCATATGTGTCCATGTACTATTAGAAATTAGTTATTTCTAACCTCCGTTATACTTTCCTACATTAATTATCCCTAACATTATCTATTTTAATATTCTTACCCCCATCACTAACGGACCCATCTAGAAGGACACGTGGCTTAATCTTAAACGACCTAACCACTAACCAATTAGACCCCTGACCCGTTTTAGCCCCGACCCGCCAACCCACTTAATAAGACCTAGCCCTGTATATATGTTTAAACAAAAAAGGGTAAACCTCATTTCTCTCTAACCTTACTTGCCTAAAATCAGGCGACTGTCACTCTTCCAATCTGCCGATTTTCATGATTTAAAGGTAAATTAATTCTTCTACCATAGTAAAAGCTTAGCCTTTAGATTTTTGCAGTTGATTAAAACTTAGTTTTTTTATGTTTGCTTTCAGTGAGTAAAATATCTAGGGTTTATCAGATTTTGTTATTGAGGTTGGGGTTTCGTGTCTGTATCCTATTTTTATATGATTTTCACTGCAAAGTCTAACATTTTAAGCAGAATGTGGGGTTTTATACATGGATTTAACTTTATGGATTATTCTATTTGCATATGCAAGTGATGGTAGTCCCGAATGTATAGTATAATAGTTCATTTTGTCTTAAAGGCTTTAACTTTATTAGTTATTGTATTGCATGTGGCTGATTTGGTGGTCCGGATTGTCTTTATGTGCTTTGTCTTTTAGGATTTTTGAACTATCTTTATGTGCTTTGTCTTTTAGGGTTATTGTATTCCTATCATTCTGTCCCTTTGTCTAGGGATGTTACTTCACTATTTTTTATTAGCTTATTTGGATGTTGTTGTACTATTTTTTTATTAGTTTCTTTCCGGTTGTATTTTATAATATCGATTAGTTATGTTGTTAATTAGCTTATTTTATTGTTTTGCTTCTAATATTTTAATTTGTTTGCCTAATTACAGATTACTATGGTTAATTTGGACTTGAAATTTAACTACGGTGGGGAATGGACTATAGAGCCACAAGTCAAATACACAAAGAATTTTGTACACAACTGGGAAGGTTATGACTCTGACCATCTATCCTTTATAGATATAGTTGATGAGTTTTGCACTAAGTTATGTTTTGTTGGGATTCAACAAGTTATTGTATCTGCTCCTTCTGGTAGTTACTATGACGTTTATGGGGATAATGGTGTTAGGAAACTATTAGGAATGGTTTGTAGTGATTATAATGTTCTTGATATATTTGCTGTAGAGGATTGTGAATTGTCAGTGAATGTACCTGATATTTTACATTATGGTGAGGATGAACCTAATGATGTTGCACTTGACCATGAGGCTGCAACTGATTGTAGCTCAACAGATGTTGAGGTTGATAATGAATCTGACTCTGATTCTTCAAATTATGATTCTGAAGAATTAGAATTTATTTCAACTCAGAGGAGTATAAGTATAACTGAGCAGTTTCTGGATTACAAAGAACTAGATAAAAATATGACCTTTAAGGATATTGCTAAAGCTAGGAAGTGTCTGAAACTGTATGCTATGGCAAATAAGAAAGAGATAGTGCTTAAGAAACGTGATAAAAGAAGGCTTAGGTATGAGTTTCAAGTAGGTTGTCCATTTGTTTGCCTAATTTCTAAGGATGGGGACTGTCCAGGGGTTAGAGTTAAGACACTAAATCCAAATCATAATTGTTTCATTGCTTATAACAATAGCACTGTTGACTACTTCACTATTGCACATTATTTTAAGAGGAAGTTGCAAGACAATCCAAAATATAAAGTGAAAGAGATGAGGGCTGATTTGAGAGCTGCATTTGAGCTTAATGCAAGCCATGGTAAATGCAAGAGAGCAAAAGCACTTATTTTGAATAAGCTACAGGGAAGCTTTAAAGATGAGTACAACAAGCTAGAGGGTTATGTTAATGAATTGAAGATTTGTAACCCTGGAAGTGATATAATAATTAATTTGTCAAAAGATGCTCTTCTTGAAGGCAAGAGGAGGTTCTTAAGAATGTATATTTGCTTTCATACTATGAAAATGGGTTTTAAGGAAGGTATGAGGCCTTTCATTGGACTAGATGGGACATTTCTGAAGGGAAAAGCTAAGGGTCAGCTTTTGGTTGTTGTTGGTCTTGACTCAATGAATCATTTCTACCCTATAGCTTGGGCTATATTGGATAAAGAAACAAATAAAACTTGGGACTGGTTTTTGGAAATGCTAAAGATGTCACTGGAGCTCAACATGGGAGAAGGATACACTTTTATTTCTGACATGCAAAAGGTAGTGTTTCTGGCCATGTTATTTTATAGTTATTTTAGTTTCTTTAAACTTGTGACTGTTTCTTTAAACTAATATTGTATTCATTATGATTTGTAGGGGTTGGTTGAGGCAATGAAAAATGTTTTACTTGATGTTAATCATAGGTATTGTGTCAGACACATTGAGGCTAATTGGTGTAAAAGATGGAGATCTGGGGAAATGAAAAAACTGTTGGTGGAGTGCATGGTGCATATATGAGGAGGATTTTGATGATCAATTGAAGAAGATAGGGCATATGGATGAAAATGCAGTGAAAGATTTGCTTCATTACCCTCTCCAGTCATGGTGTAGAGCATTTTTTGACACTGTATGCAAGAATATGGTTGTGGATAACAACTTTACAAAATCATTCAATGCATGGATCCTGGATGCAAGGTACAAACCTATAATTAAGATGTTAGAGGACATTAGGGTTAAGGTGATGGAAATGTTGAGAGAAGATGAGGACAAACTGAAGTCATGGACTACTGACTTCAGTCCATATGCCATGAAGCTGTATGAAGGTTATTTGAGGATTGCACATAAATGCAAGGTTCACTTTAATGGTGACTGGGGCTATGAAATATCTGAAGGGTCTGATAGACATACAGTAAACATAGTCTCAAAGGAGTGCAGTTGTAGGGCTTGGCAACTATCTGGAATACCATGTCCTCATGATATTAGGGCATTTGTGTACAAAGGTCTTGACCCTTTTGAGGGAATACATTGGTGGTATAGCAAAGAGGCAACATTAAAGACATATTCACACATGATTCTGCCTGTTAGGGGAGAAACATTTTGGAAGGCAGTCCCTGCAGATGCAATAGAACCACCACAGATAGTGAAGTTAGCTGGCAGACCTAAGGTGAAGAGAACAAGGCAAAAGGATGAAGCAATTAAGAGACAAAGTGAATGGTCCATGTCAAGGAAGAGGAGGGTTATGAATTGCAGCAACTATGGAGAACCAAATCACAACTCACGAGGGTATAAAAAGGTAACTGTTACTATAATTAGATAATTAATTTTTAACAAGTGACATCTACATTATTAATAAGTCTTATTTATTAATGACAGCCATCTAATGGAACTCTACCACAGAAAAGGAAGAGAACTGAAAACTATGAAGATATTGATGAAGACATACCTTTGTCAGGGCCTGAACAATCTCAAGCTAGTGTAGGCTCTAGCAATCCTTTTGTGTTCGTTCCTACACCAGTTTTTTCTCACTTAAAGAGGCTCCAGAAATCTGTTAGTTCCACATGTTCTCTTCCAGTTATCCAAGATGAGGAAGATCCTGCTTTAAGGCCAAAATTTTATATCGGAGATGGGGAAAAGTCTTGAAATGAGACAGGAACCCAACCTTACAGATGGAACAAGAGTCATCAACTTAAGAGGTGATTCAACTGGTATAAGTTAGCCCTCAATTCTGTCATACTCACCTAGAGGACTCACATGGAAGGGAAGGAAGCTATAACTACTAACCAACTGGAGATGCAGGCGTAGGAGAAGATTGGGAAGCTTAGGCCAAGAAAGGGGAAGTGAAACATTGCAGGACAATATGCATTTGAAGTAGTAGTATTTTGTCTAAGTTATGTTTGGTTCTGTAATTTATGACTTCTGACAGTACATTAAACTCTAATTTTAAATGTTTTGTTGGTACTGGCAGTTAGATGCCATAGTATGACCTAGGTAGTAACTTGCTTTGGGGTTATAATATGGCATCCATGTGTTTTAACTGTATGTTAGCAGTTAACTTTTGCTGGCAATGTTAATGGTATAGACTATTTCAATTTGTTATTACAGTTTCTCATCTTTCATTATATCAGTTTAATATCTTTCAGTTTAGACCTAGGTAATATCTTTCCTTATTGCAACTTATATCAGTTTGTTATTACAGTTTCTTTCATTTATGTAGTTTGAGTAGCAGTCAAATTATACGACTCATTTCTATTTTGGAACAAGTTCATGAAGTTCACATCATATTAACCAACAAAAATAGGTGAACACAAATCTGGAAAGTAATAATCCAATTAGCCAACAATACTTAACATTCATTACACAATACACTACTGCTACTTCAGTTAATCATTCATAATACTTAACAAAATACAAACTAGATTTCACCAACTACTACTAATAACTATTTGCCATATAAGCTGCAAATAAGCTACCAAATAGGACCCAAGATAATATAGTAAAGATCTTCAACTTCAAGACTTTGGATTCCAATACCTTTGATTTGGTCATTTCCCAGCGAATTACAGCCTCCATTTCTTCTTTTTTTCCCCTTCAATATCTCTCTTGTTTTGGTGCATTCAACCTCATTTATTGCCTCTAATGCTTCCAATTTTTCCTTCAATTTCAGCCTTTCAATCTTGACAGCCTCCAGTTGTGCTTTCAACTTACAAATAATTAGCATAGCTTTGTCCGGTTACACTTCATCAGCCCATTCAAAATAACCACACGAATATTTCTGAAAAATAAAATCATACACCATATTATAAGTGAAATTTTCAGAAAATGAAAACCATAAAATTATCATAAAACCATGAAAATCATAGAATATACGATATTAACATCAGGTTTCGGACATTTGTAGAATCTCCTACCAGCATTCCAAGGAGTGTAAGCCATGAGGTAGAGTGCAATTAAGCCACATTTGCATGTCCTACTCGACACACATTCTTGAGACGATGAGCTACCTTCTGACATTGTAACTCCCTATTCTTTAAAATTAGACAAAATAATAAAGAAAATCAAGATGATGAGAGAAACCAGAAGAAAAAGAAAATCGTGATGAGAGAAACCAAAAGAAATTTGCTTCAGTTGGGGAATAACCCTAGGTTTTGAGAGGATTACAACTAGGCTAGGTCTTATTAAGTGGGTTGGCGGGTCGGGGCTAAAACGGGTCAGGGATCCAATTGGTTAGTGGTTAGGTCATTTAGGATTAAGCCACGTGTCCTTCTAGATGGGTCTGTTAGTGATGGGGTTAAGAATATTAAAATAGATAACGTTAGGGATAATTAATGTAGGAAAGTAAAACGGAGGTTAAAAATAACTAATTTCTAATAGTACAGGGACACATGTGACCCTTTTCAGTATTTTAATCAAAAGCATGGGGAACAATTGTGGAATCCAAGAAGTCTTAGAATTGCCTATGTCCCACATGCTACATTTTTGGGACAAGCACATGGGGAACAATTGGGGAATCCAAGAAGTCTTGAAATTGCCTATGTCCCCCATGCTACATTTCTGGACAAGTACACATGGGGAACAATCGTGGAATCCAAGAAGTTTTGGAATTGCCTATGTCCCCCATGCTACATTTTATGGACATGATTCAAGGATCGAGGGATCCCTCTAGAACTTTGCAAACTTAAAAAAAAAAGAAAGCATGAAAATTCAAAAAGATTTTGTACTTTGTCATCATTTTTCATAAATCAGAAAATCAAAAAGGGGGAAAAAGAAAATTAAAAAAAAAAAAAATTTTGCATGTTTCATCATTTTTCAAGAAAAAGCAAAAAAATATATGTTTCTCTAAATTAGTATTTTTTTTTTAATTCTCGCCTGTATCCAATCCGCCCGAACTACGCTGGTTTGATTCTCACCGGATGTGAGATACGTAGGCAACCATCATCGGCTCCAACCTCCCTTTTAGCAAAAACAACCAAAAAAGTCAAATTTTAAATTTATTTCATAAATAAGTCGGGAGATGCCGCTCTTGTCAAATATAGCCGAATGTTCCCGAAAGGGATGCCGGAAGGCTGACTTTGCATAAACAGCCACCTTTAGTCATTTTTTTTAGATTTTTGGCTGGTTGACCCACACAGCCTTAAAATTTTCGTCCCCGAGGCGCTGAAAGGCCGTATTTGCAATACGGGGTCCTTTATTTTAATTCGAAAAAAAAGAGAGTCATAAATAAGTTGGGTAATGCCGTTTTTATCAAAAATAGCCGAATGTTCCCGAAAGGTACGCTGGAAGGCTGATTTTGCAAAAACAGCCACCTTTGGTCATTTTTAGATTCGGGCCGGTTGACCCACACAGCCTTAAAATCTTTGTCCCCGAGGCGCTGAAAGGCCGTGTTTACAATACCGAGTCCTTTATTTTAATTCAAAAAAAGAATCATGAATAAGTCGGGTGATGTCGTTTTGTCGAAAATAGCCGAACGTTCCCGAAAGGGACGCCGGAAGGCTGACTTTGCATAAACAGCCACCTTTGGGTCATTTTTTAGATTTTGGCCGGTTGACCCACACAGACTTAAAATCTTCGTCCCCGAAGTGCTGAAAGGATGTGTTTGCAAAACTAGGTCTTTTGTTTTAATTAGAAAAACAAGAAAAAAAAAGAGTTAGTGGGCAAGTGAATGCCTTTGTGATTTTTGGTCAAAATAAGTCGAGCCAGCTTCGGCAGTGTTTTAAAACGTTCTTGCCAAGATAGCCTTAGACAGTTGTCGAAAGACTATTTTCGTAAAAGAACGGATAAAGTTTGTGAAGTGTCATAAAATGATCCTCCCCGGCCTCAAAATTCATGTGAAATTGGGAAGGGGCCACGCTTGCAAAAACAGCCATTTAGTTAAAATTGGCAGATAGGGAAGGAATTTGTCAGTTTGTTTTTTAAGTTTGTATTTATTTTTATCAGAGTAGGTGGATTGTTCGATTTTTGGATCTGTATTTTGTCTTTCCGTCAAAGCCTGTTAGTTTGGTTAGTTTTTAAACTTTTGTTTTATCAAAGCTTGTTTTATTATGAAAAATTGAAAATTCCAAAAAATATTTCATTGTTGTTTACCTTTCATTTGCCTGAACTACGCAAGGTGTGATTCATGCGGAGTCATGATACGTAGGCAATCTCCATAAGATTCGACCACAACAAAAAAAGCAAAAAGAAATGAAAATATGGAAAAGAAAAAATGAAAAAAAGATGTTGTTAATAATGAGGACCGACTGAGTCCATTCTAACATGTTTCGTTTTGAATTGTGAATAAAATTGAGGTGGTCGGTTTGTGGTAAGCCGGAAACACAAGATCCAGGAAAACCTAATTGAGATCCAAGACAGTGACACCCAAAATATCGCGCAGAATCCTTTAAATGCACGTCATGATGCACACTTTGTGGGGATGATGCCTGGTGACATGGAGTATGAGAATCCCCTCAGGAACCTGCTAATTGAAGTTAATGATGTTGAAATTGGAGAAGGCTTTGCTGATTCTGATGAGCAAATTTGTTGCTAAATGTAAAGCCTAGCAATTGAAAAGTCATTCCCTCCTCACTAGGAAGGAATCTTGGTAGCTTGTTTTGTTGTCATTTCTGTTGTCCAGGTTAGTTCACGGTTGTAATCTGGATATTATCTTGTGTCAAACCCTCCTCCCCTTGCATTTCTTGTCTAGCTTGTCTTGTTTAGTTTTGTCCAGGTTTTGTTCCAAGGTTATACCCTGTTTTGTTTTGCTTGTTTTGCTGTTTGAACTGTTTCACCATTAGTCTAATACCAATTCCGGTCTTTTATTATTTGCAGCCATTTTCTTTGTTTAGTTCTTTTATCCTTTTGTTGTGTCTTTGTTCAAATGCTGATTCTAGTAACATGACATGTGTACATAGTTTGGGCCTAATCTTAAAAGTTAATTGTAAAACCAATGAGAGGTGATCAGGACATTTAAAGGAAATAAGAAAGGTTTGAGATTATTTGGAGCTCGAGTCATGTGAAATAGGGGCAAGTAAAACATCAAGAAAACCGTTAAACGCAAGATTGGCCATGTTGATCAGGATATTTAAAGGAAATAAGAACGTCTTGAGATTATTTGGAGCCCGAGTCATGTGAAATAGGGGCAAGTAAAACATCAAGAAAACTATTAAAGGCAAGATTGGTCATGTTGACATGGGGGTCGTTCGTGGTAATGGAAAAGAGAGTGTTGCCCAGCAGTGCATTAAAATGACAAATGAAAAGGTGAATATGCGGATATGGCACAATCAAAAGATATGGAGAATGTTAATCGTGTTATTTGTTCTTGGCATGTTTTGAGATTGAAATGATGAAGACATTTTATTCTGCTATCTAAACACTTTATCCTTCGTTAACCCTTTGAGCCTTATTTGTTTTCTTTCATACCCCTCCTTCGGAATCAGTAGAAAAGATTAGAAACACAAACATGGAAGATAAAGAAAAAAATAAAAAAAGTAGCAACAAAACAACAAAAACAACAAGAAGCAACAAAGAGAAAGAAGGAGATAAAAAAAAGAAAAAATAATAAGTGGAAAGGAAAACTTGAACAACGAGGAATTGGGAACTATGTTTGACCTGATTCCTCAAAGAGGATACTTAGGCGCTTCACGACTCAGTCATAGTGTAACAAAAAATCAAAAAATCCTCAAGCAAGAAACTAGGGCAGAAGTTGTGTTTGTTGTTAAGAAATCTAGTTGCGAAGGTTGTAATTTTGAACCCAAGTTGTTTTGTTTTTTAGCCTTTAAATACCCTTTCTTTCTAGCCTATCCAAAATCTCACATTATGGTCCAAAGAAAGACCTTCTGATCAGTCTTCAAAAGATACCAAGTCAGACAAATGGGAGAGTTTTATCAGAACATAACACTCTGATTCCCAGTAGAAAAGACTCTGAGCCTCAGCATAAAGGAAATAAAAAGAGAGTCTTATCGGTAACACCCCAATCCCCAGCTGAAAAGTAATACGAATGGGAGAGTCTTATCGGTGAAAACCTTCACGGGCACCTTGAGACGACTGTAAGTTGAGAGAATAGCCAAATTGAGAGAGGCTTAATAGTGAAAACCTTCGGGCACTAAAGTCGAATAAGGGTGAGAATCAGATGGAAATCACCAGCCAGAAATTGTGAAAGGCGATTAACGACGGAGGATAGGCCATATGTGCATGTCAAGACCAGTAGAGTTGGTATCCGCGTTTGATAAGTTTTTATAGTTTTTGTTGTTAGAGAGTCATCTTTTTCTTTTGTCTTTTATTTTTGTTCCTTTTATCTTTCTCCTTTCATCGAAAAATTCCCCAACAGAGTTTGTTTGGTCAAGACAAGTGAGAAATGACTTCAACATTTGCCATCAGCTTTCCAATTATATAAGACGGGATCTGATTAGAACATCCAAGTGGTATAAGTCAGGAAGGAACAAGCGCATTGCCAATGTCAAGAAGGATTTTCCCCAGCAAGAGGAGATTGACAAAGGGATGGATCAGTGTCAAGGAGGATATCCCCGGCAAAAAGTGAAGGTTATAGACCTCAAGGCCAAGGCCAGTGGACAAATCAAGAAAGAACAACGCGGAGAGTGATTTGGGAAATTCATATGAGACTCAAAGGTTGGGGAAATGCCAGTTCTCGAGCTATTCCACAAAAAGAAGAGGGATATCCCCAGCAGAAAGTGTATTTTCAGTGACACGGATGAACGAAGAAAGTGGTTCATCAGTAAAACATGCAAAATCCTCAAGCGGAGTCAAATGTCATAGGAAATGTGGGGATCAGGATACAAGTAGAAAACAACGGTGAGAGGTTTGTGAATAAGGAATCATCAAGAATGGCGGAAGTTGCCAGCCAAGCTTCAAGATGGTCGGACACCGGGGAGCATGGGAAAGAAAAGAAGAAAAACATCCCAGCAGGAGTATCACAACCAACCACCACATTTAAACTGACCAAAATTTTCTTTGATGTGAAACAGGGACGGGAAATGTCATTGATGGCAGAAAGGCATGATACAAGGAAGATTTTCAAATTGGGGCAGAAAATTTTCCTTTCATTTTAAAAATTTTCTGGAAATCGGGTATCCACTTGGGGAAGAAGGAAGATAAGGCAAGTCTTAAGGGAAGTGGACTTTGAACCAGTGTTATCCCCAGCAGTGTTGAAAGAAGGAAAATAACAAGTTTTAATGAAGGAAGTTGTATCCCCAGCGGACAGAACAAAAGGATGAAACTTGTGTTCAGAAAAAGCAAAAGGCCATTGTCATCCCCAACAGTTTTCGGAAGAATGAAGCACCAGTTTTGAAGGAATGAAAATTCCCCCAGCAGTGTTATCCCCAGCTGATAACATTTTTATCCCCAGCAGTGTTGAGAGAAAATAAAAGTTTTGAAGGAAGTAGTTTTGAAAAAAAAAAAAAGAAGAAGGGGAAGAAAGGAGATTCCCCTAGCAGTGTTATCCCCAACAGGTAAGTAAATAATTTCCCAACAGTGTTATCCCCAACAGTTCTCAGAGGGATGAAACACAAGTTTTGAAGGAAGTAGTTTTGAAAGAAAAAGATGATACAAGTCTTAAGAGAAGCAGTTTCGAGGGAAGACGACAACAGTGTTATCCCCAGCAGTTCTCAGAAGAATGAAACACAAGTTGTAAAAGAAGCAGTTTTCAGAGGAATGAAACACCAGCTTTAAGAGAAGTAATCTTTGAAGGAGGAAGATAACATATTTTGAAAAAGTGTTATCCCCAGCAGTTTACAGAAGAATGAAACACCAGTTTTGAGGGAAGTAGTTCTGAAGGAGGAAATCATCCCCAGCGAGAAGGTCACAACCGACCACCCCTTTTTAAACTAACAAATTTTTCTTTGTATGTAACAAGAACAACGCTAGTCTGGCTATATAGGCAAAATCTTAGTCCGATGAATTTTTCTCCTAAGATAAAAATAAAATTTAGTCCGATGAATTTTTCTCCTAAGATAGGAAATCTTAGTCCGATGAATCTTTCTCCTAAGATCACACAAAAATGGACCGAGTTTGATGAATTATCTCCTAGAGGCAAAATCTTAGTCCGATGAATTTTTCTCCTAAGATAGGGAATCTTAGTCCGAGGAATTTTTCTCCTACTATAAAAAAATCTTAGTCCGAGGAATTTTTCTCCTACTATAAAAAAATCTTAGTCCGAGGAATTTTTCTCCTACTATAAAAAAATCTTAGTCCGAGGAATTTTTCTCCTACTATAAAAAAATCTTAGTCCGAGGAATTTTTCTCCTACTATAAAAAAATCTTAGTCCGAGGAATTTTTCTCCTACTATAAAAAAATCTTAGTCCGAGGAATTTTTCTCCTACTATAAAAAAATCTTAGTCCGAGGAATTTTTCTCCTACTATAAAAAAATCTTAGTCCGAGGAATTTTTCTCCTACTATAAAAAAATCTTAGTCCGAGGAATTTTTCTCCTAATATAAAAAAATCGTAGTCCGATGAATTTTTCTCCTAAGATAAAGATAAAATCTTAGTCCGATGAATTTTTCTCCTAAGATAGGGAATCTTAGTCCGAGGAATTTTTCTCCTAATATAAAAAAATCTTAGTCCGATGAATTTTTCTCCTAAGATAAAAAATCTTAGTCCAATGAATTTTTCTCCTAAGATAAAGATAAAATCTTAGTCCGATGAATTTTTCTCCTAAGATAAAGATAAAATCTTAGTCCGATGAATTTTTCTCCTAAGATAAAGGTAAAAATCTTAGTCCGGTGAATTTTTCTCCTAAGATAAAGGTAAAAATCTTAGTCCGATGAATTTTTCTCCTAAGATAGGGAATCTTAATCTGACGAATCTTTCTCCTAAGATAACAAGAAATGGGAAGCAACCGTTGGAAATAAGAAATCAGAAGAAAGGCGAGAGTTGGAAGGTTTCAAGTGAGAAAGGGGAAGCAACAATTGGGAAGTTTTGGACAAAATAATAGGAAGTAGGAAGTAACAATTGGAAAGTTGCAGATAAAATAACAAGGCAGCAGTAGAAGTTTTCAGATAAAACAACAAGAAGTGGGAAGCAACAATTGGAAGATTTCAAGTAAGATCACACAAAAATAGACCTAGTTTGATGAATTATCTCCTAGAGTCAAAATCTTAGTCTGATGAATTTTTCACCTAAGATAAAGGTAAAAATCTTAGTCCGTTGAAACTTTCACCTAAGATGAAAATCTTAGTCTGATGAATTTTTCACCTAAGATAAAGGTAAAAATCTTAGTCCGTTTGAAACTTTCACCTAAGATGAAAATCTTAGTCTGATGAATTTTTCACCTAAGATAAAGGTAAAAATCATAGTCCGTTGAAACTTTCACCTAAGATGAAAATCTTAGTCTGATGAATTTTTCACCTAAGATAAAGATAAAATCTTAGTCCGTTGGAACTTTCACCAAAGATAAAAAATCTTAGTCTGATGAATTTTTCACCTAAGATAAAGGTAAAAATCTTAGTCCGTTGGAACTTTCACCTTAGATGAAAATCTTAGTCTGGTGAATTTTTCACCTAAGATAAAGGTAAAAATCTTAGTCCGTTGAAACTTTCACCTAAGATGAAAATCTTAGTCTGATGAATTTTTCACCTAAGATAAAGGTAAAAATCTTAGCTAGCGTTTGGCCATAGATCACAAATTTATTTTAAAAAATATAATTTGGATAAAGTTTGGTTTGAAGATGAAAATGTGTTTGGACATACGTTTTCAAAATATATTTTTCAACTTTATTTTGGAAAAACATGTATATAATTCCCATGTTTTGGGATTTTGTTCCAAATTCAGCTCAATAGCTGATTTTGGGATTTGAAATTTGCGATTTAGGATTTGGCCAAAATATGGGCAAAATTTATGGCCAAACATGAGTTTTAAAAATAAATCCCAAATATTTTTTGGCAAAACTTATGGACAAACGGGGCCTTAGTCTGTTGAAACAGATGAATGTTTCACCTAAGATCAAGGTAAAATCTTAGTCTGTTGAAACTTTCACCTAAGATGAAAATCTTAGTCTGATGAATTTTTTCACCTAAGATCAAGGTAAAAATCTTAGTCTGTTGAAAACTTTCACCTAAGATGAAAATCTTAGTCTGTTGAATTTTTCACCTAAGATTAAGGTAAAATCTTAGTCCGTTGAAACTTTTACCTAAGATAAAAAAAATCTTAGTTTGATGACTGTTTCACCTAAGATGGTAATCATTTCAGTCTTTACATTTCAAGTTTTGAAGTCGGGAGCCCGCCCGTATAACAGAGGAATACATTTCAATCTTTACATTTTAAGTTTTGAAGTTGGGAGCCCGCCCGTATAACAGAGGAATACATAGAAGTTTGAAGTCAGTAGAGCGGAGGGTTACAACAAGAATCCCCATCATAAATTCAAGTTCAAAAATCAGAGAGAAGGAAACAGTGGTCAAAAGAAGACAGTTCAAGAATAAAGGAAAAGTAATTCGAGTTTCAAGGGAAAATAGTTCGAGTTTCAAGGAAAAAATAGTTCAAGTTTTAGCAATCAGGCGCTCCCTCTGGAGAACGAGGGAAGTCATTTTAGAGTTCAATCCAAGATAGAAGTAGCAGAAGCTCGCCTCAATAATGCGAGTCAACAGTCCGAGATGATCAACAGAAGTTAGTCACAATAAACAAAACAAAAAAGGCAAGGAGTCAATCCAAAATGCAGAAGTTGATGAAAGATGGGGTTGCCCAAGACATGGTCAAGGTCACAAGAACTGCAAGCCTGGTCCTGATCCAGAAAGCCGAAGAAGGACGAACTAGTACCTACAACTAGCAAGCATCAAGGTTCAAATCCAAAGTCTGCATGAAGAACCATTCAAGACTCAAGATCAAGATTCAGAAGACTCATAGATAGGAATCTTGTAGCTAGATGTTGACAGGCTTAGTTAGTCTTTTCATGTTTTGATTTTTGATGTAACGACAGGACCGCGGACCGGAACCTCGACAAAACGGAACCTCGACTGGCTCTTCACTCGGTATACTCCATCATCTTACCCATATCTGAACTACACGTGGCATGATTCCTTTATAGCCAAGGATATGTAGGAAGCTCAGATACCAGGGCTCGGTCACATCCCCTTCTCTCTTAGTTTTAGTCTTCCCAAATAAGGGTCAGGTCAAAATACCTGTCTAGTCGTTTCTTTGTCTGAAAACTCTTCGTATTTCCAGTCAAAGAGGGGCAGCTGTAGACGTGTGATTTTTCACCCTCCCCAAGATTTTTCATATTTTAGCATGTAAATATTTAATTTAGGCCTAATATAGTTATTTCAATTATTTTTGACTTCTTTACTTTATTTTTGTCATAAAAACAAAAAATACAAAAATGGGCGTATATTACTCTATTTTAATCATGTATTAGATATTTTTAGAAGGATATGTTCCTTTGAACCTATTTTTATTTTAATATAATCTTTAAAAAATACAAAAAATAGTACCTTATTTTTTATCTTTATATAATTTCGAAAATACAAAAAAATATAGTTTCATTCATATTTTTTGTAGTCATTTTAAACTTTAAAAAATACCCCAAAATAGTTTTATTTTAATTGTCAGTCTTATTTTAATAGTTATTTTTCCTACGTAGGATTAATTAAATAAGATCGTATTTTTATTCTTGGTTGCGCGGAAAGAATAATATTTGGGTTCAAACGACCCATTTTTAGGTCTAAAATTCGGATAACCCAATACCCGAGCCCAATACCCAAGCCCACTACGCTAAAACCTAGACCTAGACCTAATCCTATAAATACTACACTTACACATTTCAGCCGGGACTGGACATTTTTGGAAGAGAACTAATGTCATCTTCTACACAAAAACCCTAGGACCCCATAGTTGCCTTCTTCAACCTCATGAAGAGAGACCAGCCATGGCTTCATCTCCTTGAACCCAAACTGACCCAGCAACATCCCAGCCTCTAACCAGCCAGCCCCGTCGCCACGAACCAGTAGCAACCACCACGCTGCTCCGTCGTCGACCAGCCCCAAACGTCCAGCAACGTCGCTAACCACTCAAACGACCAAAATAGCCCTTCATCTTCGCCCGCCTCACGTTGACCAACCTCACGTCCAGTAGCAACCATAAACAACCACCGTTGCTAATTCGTCGTCTTCTTCCTCACGTCGTCGACCAGCAACGCCAGTAAACCAGCAAAAAACGACCAGCGTCCTTCATCTCGGACACACAGCAACGGACCAATGATATAGTTGCTCGCACCAGCGCTGTTGTCCCTGTCCAAATGAGCCTCACAGTAAACACACACACAGAGGAATAATGGAGGGCAGGAATAGTGAGGGAACGTGAGTAAGAGCGAGAAGACAAACTTCGAATTTTTTATAAAAAAAAATCGAGTGAACTGTAGGTTCGATTTTGAGGTGGTTCAAGTTCGTTCAGTTCCGTTCGAGATTCCGGCAAGGTTCTGGTGCTGCTATATTTTTCTGTTTGAAGCCGTGTCGATGTCCGACTGTGTTGTTGCTTCGTTTAAGTCTGTATATCTCCAGGTTCATCTCTACTTCATTGGTTTCTCCTTTTCAGATTTGATTAATTCATGGGAATGTTTTATCAATTGTTTTGTTTTGCCTAATTTTAACGAATATACACATATCCATTATCTCTCATTATTAAATTGGTCCTCGTTTATTTGTTATATGTTTTCAAAGCTTCAGATTAAAACTGGCATATTTGGGAGCTGTAGTTTGTCGATCTCGTAAACATATAGTGTTATCACTTATTATTAAATTTGTCTCTTAAAGTTGAACTACAATTAATGAAACAATGGTGTTAAGTTCACTAAGCCTTGATTTTTAATTCGAACTAATAGAAGTTGGTTTAATGATAGTTTGATAGTGGACAATGGCGCGATTTGTTAGTGGCTATGGGTACGGTTCCCGTGATATAGTTACGATGCCTAAAAATTCGGGGTGCATTTCATGTAACCCGATTATAACGACTCTGGATAATCTCAGTGAATAAATTAGGATTTCTCTTTTTAGAGACAAATAAAGTAGAGGATCATAGTTGCTTTTAGGTTTGCCCTTTAAAAGACATGAGATGAGCATCGCCGATTAAAACACATAAATGGTGGGGCCCTCATAAATGTATACTAAAATACTTAGATTTCGGGACGGGCCGTTTAGCGAATTTCACGGCCTTCCCCAAAATAATAAAGTGCTAGTCACTTTAGGCGCACCTTTAATAATTTACTTTCTTAAACTCGTGTGCACATTTATGTGACCCAAATCCAAATCTCAACGGATTCGAAATGTGTCAATAACCACGGGTACATTGATGTGACATGGTTCGAGACGCATTTTTACGATGTTGCAATTCTCATTATAAAATAATAATAAAAGCGGTTCAAAGTTAAAAGCACATAGGCAAAAACATGTATTAAAAGTCAGATAATTTAGCCAAATATAACAGTTAAGCGACCGTGCTAGAACCACGGAACTTGGAAATGCCTAACACCTTCTCCTGGGTTAACAGAATTCCTTATCTAGATTTCTGGTTCATAGACTGTAATATAGAGTCAACTTTTTCCTCGATTCGGGATTCAAACCGGTGACTTGGGACACCATAAATCTCTCAAGTGGCGACTCCAACTCTTAATAAAAAATCTCGTTTTGATTGTCCTTTACTTGGAAAAACTCCCTTTATTACACCCTTCGTGGGATGTGGTAGGTAAAAAGGAGGTGTGACAGAGTGCACCACCTGGGAACTAGGAAGGGCAATCCACTGTTAGGCCTCCACTCTTCAATGTTCAGTACTATTCGTGGTGGAAGAACAAGAGGAGGGATCACATCATAGGAGAAGACTATGAACTCTGGGACATAGTCACTGATGGTCCTCTAGCAACTTCAAAGAAGAATACTGAAGGAGAGGATGTGCCAAAGACAAGAGCTGACTGCACTGCTGAAGACCTGAAGAAGTGGGAGAAAAATGCCACGGCCAAGAAATGGCTTGTGTGTGGACTAGGTCCAGATGAGTACAGTAGAATTCAAAGTTGTACCACTGCTAAGGAAATCTGGGACACCCTGCAAGTGGCTCATGAAGGAACACCTCAAGTGAAGAGGTCCAGAGGAACACTGTTGTATTCTCAATATGAGAATTTTATTATGAAGGAAGGAGAAACTATCCAAGAGATGTATACTAGGTTCACTATACTGACAAATGAACTTAAATATCTTGAAAGAATTATCCTTGAAAAAGACAAGGTTGAGAAAATCTTGACAAGGGTTCTACTAGTTTTATGGGAAAGCAAAATCACTGCTATTCAGGAATCTAAGAATATTGCTACCCTCAAGCTGGATGAACTGATTGGAAACCTTACTGCTTATGAAGTGAGAAGGCAAACTATGAAGATGGATACACCCAAGAAGGAGTGAAGCCTAGCTCTCAGAATTGCTGAAGGTTCAGATCTGGAGGATGATGAGATGGCTTTGATCACTGGAGATTTCAAAAAGTACCTGATGAGGGGAAAGGATTGTTTAAGGGGTATAACCTTTAACAAGCCAAAGGCTCCTGAGAAACAGACCAATGAGGGTTTCTACAAGTGGTAAGATTGATCACATGATCAAGAACTACCCTCAATGGGAAATTGAGTGGAAGAAAGAAAGGGATGAACAAAGAAACAGGAAGAAGTAACAGGTTCAACCAAAAAGGAACAAAGGATCAACAAAGGCTATGGTTGCTGTCTAGGGAGAAACATCTGATGAGGACTCACAAGGTGAAGCTGAAGAAGAACATGCTCTTATGGCTATTGGAGAATCAGATAATGAACAAGAGGCCCAAGTGAAAGGGAGGAGCCAAATATGGTATATGGATAGTGGCTGCTCAAAACATATGACTAGGAACAAGGACCAGTTCCTTTCACTTGAGGACTTAAAATGAGGAAATGTCTCCTTTGGTAATGGAAAGAAAGGTGAGATCATTGGGGTTGGAAAGGTAGGTAAGACAGATTCTCATTCCATAGAGAATGTCTACTTAATAGATGGCTTGAAATATAGCCTAATAAGTGTGTCACAACAGTATGACAGATGTAACCTTGCAGCTTTCACCTCTACCAAATGTTTTGTGATTAAACTTACCACTGACAAGATTGTTTTGCAGGGAAAGAGAGTTAACAATCTTTACATTGTAGATTTGTCCACTCTCTGAGAAAATGAACTCACTTGTCTAAGTATGTTGGTTAATGATCCCCTCCTGTGGCACAAAAGACTTGGTCATGCAAGTCTAAATCAGCTAAATAAATTAGTCTCTAAGGACTTAGTGATAGGGTTACCTAATATCAAGTTCAAGGAAGAGAAAGTTTGTGAGGCATGTGCAGGGGGGAAGCAGGTAAGATCATCCTTCAAAAGCAATAAAATGGTAAGTACAACCAAGTCGTTGGAACTGGTCCATATGGATCTATGTGGTCAAATGAGAACCATGAGCAGAGGTGGAAAGAAATATGTAATGGTGCTTGTTGATGATTATTCTAGATTTACTTGGGTTCTATTTCTAACCTCTAAAGATGAAGCATTTGACATGTTTACTGCATTTGTTAGAAAAACTCAGAAACAATTAGGGAATCAACTTGCATCTATTAGGTCTGATCATGGAACTAAATTTGAAAATTCCAAGTTTGCTGAAAATTCTGTGATGAAAATGGTATAGATCATAATTTCTCTGCCCCTAGGACTCCTCAACAAAATGGAGTAGTAGAAAGAATAGGACCCTTGAGGACATGGCTAGGACCATACTGCTTTCTAGTAAACTTCCTCACAGCTTCTGGGCAGAGGCTGTAAACATTGCATGTTACATAATCAATAGATGCATGACTAGACCTCATGTAGAGAAGACTCCCTATGAGTTACTTAAAGAGAGAAAACAAAACATATCCCATCTTAGGGCATTTGGTTGCAAGTGCTATATGCACAATAATGGAAAGGACTCCCTAGGTAAGTTTGATCCCAGAAGTGATGATGGGATATTTTTGGGATATTCTTCACATAGCAAAGCATATAAAGTTTTTAATAAAAGAACATTGTGTGTAGAATAAATTGTACATGTAGTATTTGATGAAACTAACATTCTTTCTGAGAGATAGGAACATGAAGATGAAGCCATTGGATTGGTAAAAGACTTGACTGAAACCTTAACTCTAGTCAAAATAGCACCAACAGAAGGAACAGCTTCTTCCATCCAGGGCACCCTGATAGGGGGAACTCATCAAAGAGCAACTGAAATAAATCCCTTAAAGGAACTTGTTCCTCAGCAGCAGAACATGGGAGAAATATCTAACAGAAACCAGTTGGTTGTGAAACCTCACAAGTATCAAAGTTCTCATCTCATTGAGAACATTATCACTGATCCAACATTTGGAGTCAAAACTAGATCATAATTAAAGAATCTGTGTGCTTTTGATGCCTTTTTGTCATTTATTGAACATAAAAATGTTGGTGAGGCTTTGCAAGATCCAGATTGGGTTATAGCTATGCAAGATGAACTCAATCAGTTTGAGAGAAGTAAAGTCTGGCATCTAGTCCCTAGACCCAAGGACAGATCAGTCATTGGTACAAAGTGGGTATTTAGAAACAAGCTTGATGAAGATGGAACAGTTACAAGAAACAAGGCAAGACTGGTGGTCCAAGGTTACAGCCAAGAGGAGGGCATAGACTATGATGAGACTTTTTCTCCAGTTGCAAGACTAGAGGCAATCAGACTCCTCATAGCCTTTGCAGCACACATGGAATTCACTCTTCATCAAATGGATGTCAAAAGTTCCTTCCTGAATGGATACCTGAAAGAAGAAGTTTTTGTAAAACAACCTCCAAGGTTTGAGAGCAAGGAATGTCCTGAGTATGTGTACAAGTTAGACAAGGCTCTCTATAGGCTCAAGCAAGCACCAAGAGCATGGTATGAAAGATTGTCCAAATTCCTACTGGAACATGGTTACAAAAGAGGTAAAATTGATAGTACCTTATTCTTAAGGGAAAAAGGTAAGGATCTCCTTGTTGTACAAATATATGTCGATGACATAATCTTTGGGGCCACCACTGATAAGTTAAGTAAGGACTTTGCAAAATTAATGGGGAGTGAGTTTGAAATGAGCATGATGGGTAAGCTTAACTTCTTCTTAGGCTTACAAATCAAACAAAGTCCTAGTGGAACCATGATCCATCAGCAGAAGTATACAAAAGAGCTAATCAAAAAGTTTAAAATGGAGGAATCTAAAGAAATAGACACACCCATTACAACTGTCACTAAATTAGATGTTGATGAACCTGGTTCATCAGTTGATCTAAAGTTGTATAGGGGTATGATTGGTTCACTCTTGTATCTTACAGCCAGCAAATCTGACATTTTTTCAGTGTAGGGCTTTGTGCTTGTTTTCAGGCAAATCCAAAAGAGTCTCATTTGACTGCTGTCAAGAGGATACTAAGATATCTTAAAGGCACCACTGATCTGTATATTTGGTATCCCAAAGGTAGTAATTTCAATCTAGTAGGATATGATGATGCTGATTATGTAAGTTTCCTAGTGGATAGGAAGAGCACCTCAAGTATGGCACACTTCCTTAGTTCATTCTTGTGTCATGGGCTACCAAAAAGCAAAATTCAGTGGCCCTATTTACTGTTGAAGCTGAGTATCTTGTTGTTGTTTCTTGTTGTGCTCAATTGCTATGGATCAAATAATAGTTGGTAGATTTTGGAATTGAAGTGGGATGTATTCCAGTATTCTGTGATAACACTAGTTCTATAAGTATGACAAAGAACCTTGTTCATCATAAGAAGACTACGCACATAGATGTTAGACACCACTTCTTAAGAGATAACTATGAGAAAGGACTAATCTCCACAGAATTTTGTGCTACTAATAAGCAAATTGCTGACACTTTCACTAAAGCATTGAGTAGAGAAAACTTTGAGAGGAACAGGTTGGAATTAGGGATTATTAAGATCACTAATAGGTCCAGTTCAGAATGCACAATGGAAAAAAATGAAAAAAAAAAATTTGGTTAGGAGTTCTAACTTTGTGTAAATATCTAGATTTATTCTTACTCAGTTTCATACTTTAATTAGTATACTCATGTGACATGTGTACATATGATTCACTGATCTCTTATAAAGTTTTTTCTATTATGGCATTTAAGGCATGTTCAAGAAAGTTCTATATGAAGAACCAGGTTCAGCAGTATGAGCTCATATGAAAGTTCAGGTATGTTTTCAATACTTTGCATAATTAGAAAGATTAACAATTCAATCATGAGCAGAAGTCCTATACTTGCCAAATTCCAAGAAAATTCTCTCCGTTAAGGCATTGAACCAGTTTCGTCCTTTTAGAACTCTAAAACCATGATTTTTGCCTAAAGTCTAGGGAAGCCAAATAAATCATTAAAGGACTGGAATTACAGGTTGATTAGACTTCTCTTTAACCTCGGAAAAGCTATTGTTACTGAGTAAATGTCTAATTGCCTTTAAATACACACCACATCTCTTATTTTCTTCTTCATTCTAAAACCGTCAAAAAATATTTCTCCAATTCTGATCGCCCTTCTTCTCTAAAATTCCCAAATTTTCTCAAGAAACAATCAACCATGTCTAACCCCCAAGATAATTCTGGCACTTCCCCACCAGCATCTCTCTCTAATACATCCTCGTCTACTCCTCCTAGTGAATCCCCAAAACCTAAGTTTCATAGGCAGAAAATGATGGCTAGAAAAACTGTAGCATCTGGAGCCCTAAGGAAAGTTCTAAATGAGAGATTGAAGGCTGGACAGATGAAGGAAAGCCCTGCTCAAGAATCTGACTCTAGCTCTGAGTCTAAAGCTTTTATTTCTTCCAGTGAAGGTGAAGAACATGGGTCCTCTAACACTCAGAAAATTCAAGAAACCCCTGGTGAGGTAAGTTCTTGTGTGGTATTTTCTTCTGTGGTTGAAAACATATAAAATAGGTTTGTTCTAGTTGGTCCTGTTAAAGATGTAAAGGTGGCAAGGTATGGAAGCCCTCGCCTCCGAGAAGGAAACTCTAAGAGAACATTCAGCTTCGCTCGAACGCCAGCTTCGAGGCACGAAGGAGGAGAACCTAGCTCGGGGCCTTCAAATCGAGGAGCTTAAAACCAGATCTGTTGCTGAGCTGGCCAAGGTCAAATCTAGTGATGCGACCATTATGGACTCGTATCGAGCTGATTCATAAGGTTTTAATGCCTGGGCAAGGGAGATTTCTACTACGACGGAGGCCAATTTAAAAAATGCCTTGGACCACACCAGGCGACAATCCTGGAGGATGATTCTCGAGGGAATACATGCTCGCGGCTTTGATCGTTCAGCCGATATTGAAGTGGAGAAAGTTTTAGAAGAAGACGCGGTCGCTCTACTTTACAATGATGATGATTCATCCAGTGCCTCCGAGGGTGAAAGATATGGGGATGAAGCCTCCGAGGGCGAAGGAGACGGGGATGAAGCCGTCGAGGATGAGACTCCCTGAAATACGAGTCCTGAAGATGCAGCTGCTAAGGATGTGACCCTAAAGTAGTTTTAGGTTACTTTATATTTCTTTCTTGTATACCTCCCTTGTTTAAATATTTCTTATAATCATATTTTGGAAATACAAGGGGAACTTTTGCCTTGTCTTTGGTTTGAACTAGATTTACCATTGTCTTTATTCATGGAAGACTTCGTTTGAATGACCAATCCAAGGGTTGGTTTTAGGGCTCGCGGTGTTATAAACCCTTAGATATTTATCGATAGATATAATAATCTTCGAGCTAAGTTTTTAAATCGATTTGAGGTATGCTCGGGATATTGCAAATTCTTGAGTTCGAATCGAAGCGAGTACGGAGTCTCGAGCTATAAGTTTTTGACTCTCAAGATTTTCAAAGTTGGCCCTTGGGCTCTTATATATCGGCCCTTAGGCTCTTTTAAGATTGTCCCTTAGGATCTTTAAGTTGGGCCTATTCGGGCTCTTAGTATGGGTATATAATCTTTCCCTCACTTAGGCTTAAAAAACTAAGTGAAAATTTAATTATGACTTAGCATGTGTTTTTTGTACCCATAGGTTTTTCGTATCGGAACCTTATTAGCAATTTGTTTGTGCGAACATAATCGAACGCCTCTTGTGGTGTTTCCAAAGGTTGATGTTATCGAAGCCCTTGATATTTTCGAGGGCTGAATTTATCGAAGCCCTTTGAATTTATCTTTTGCCGAGGGTAGCCTAATTTAACCAGTTTTTACAAAGTGTTTTAAGGCCTTTTGATTTATAGCGGAAGTCGGACGTCTTCAAGTCGCATTATTTGTCCATAGCCTTTATATGACTGTCGTCTTTTATTTGACTGTAGCCTTTGTACATGAATCTTGGACTTGTTACCTGATAACTTTCCAAACTTGTTCGAGAAGTTAAACCCCGAGAATATTAGACTTGGCCCTTGTTTCGAAGGGGTGCTTTGTTGAGGTCTTTATAAATTCGAATTTGTATGGTAGTCCCCGAGTATTCAGGGTGCTTCTATGCCTTCGCTTTTAAGCCGTTTCCCATAGGATTGTAAGTGTAGAGCTTGTAGGAGACACAAAGTATTTTTTATATAACCTGAATATTTCTTCAACTAGTCGATAAATGCGTACATGTTTAGCTCCTACAGCTCAACTGTTCTATATGGACACAGCTTGTTTGGCCATTTGGCCCGTTACAAAGTTTTCCTATTGAGTCCCATTTAGGCGTGAAATATTTTCCCAAAATGTAACCTCCTAGGGTGATGCCCCCCCAATATTCGAGGTCAATTGAAAAGAATCCTTGAATATTTGTTGGTCGTTCCTCGGGTAGCATATAGGTATTGCCTCATTAAAAACCTTGCCAGTAAAACCCATTTGGGATAAAATCCGAGCTAAGGGAAAAAAAGTGCAACCTATGCTTTATAACCTACAAGTTTTTTATGTGGGAAGGGATGTTCTCGAGAGCATGAGTTTGAGAGCTTCCATTGTTCCGAAGGAACGCTTTTCTAGAATAAGCTTTGTGTCGTACTGCCCCGAAAAGTTGATTATTTCCTACAAATGAATTAAAGTGGTCCTTTGCACACAGGAACTTAACCAATCATGTCATCAATATAAGTTTTAACTATTTTACCTATTTATCCCTTGAATGCAATCCCTGTCATATCGTAGAAATATCATCTATATCATTGGCAATAAACTAAATGAGTTTTTTCCTGAGAGCAGGGACTAATACCGTTCTCAAGTGTACCTTTATTTTCAACAGTTGGCTTGGTAGCATAGAGCTCTCTGGGAACAACGAGGGTTCGAGGATCTGGGGAATTCCCTTCATCACCTTCAGTTACCTGTTATCCTACTTCTGTTGATGCTTGGAGCTGTTACTACTACTTAGCCACATACTTACCTTTGGAGGTCGACATTTTCGAGGTTAGGGGTTCCTGTACCGACACCACTTCCTCGATTGCGAACATCTCTTTCGTAGCATGATGTTCTCCGTGGATTGTCTTCACTCCTTCCTCTGTTGGCAACTTTATCATCTGATGGAGAGTCGAAGGCACTGCCCTCATATTGTGTATCCACGGCCTCCCAAGGAGTGCGTTCTACCTCATGTCACCCTCGATGACATGGAACCTGGTGCCTTGTAAGGTCCCGGCAACATTTACAGGCAAGATAATTTCTCCCCTCGTTATGCACTTGCCATATTGAATCCATTTAGCACTCGGGACGCAAGTACAATCTGATCTTTCTCCCCTGTATTCTAAACCAAATACAGGGGAATGATTGGATCACTGCTATATCTGACAGCAAGTCGACCAGATATTATGTTCAGCGTATGTAAATGTGCCAGGTTTCAGTCAGATCCCAAGGAGTCATATTTAATCGCTGTAAAGAGAATCATTCGATATCTCATTGGAACTGTATCTCACGGATTGTGGTATCCTCACTCTAACTCTTTTAAATTAGAAGTTTTTTCATATGTTGATCTTGCAGGTGATAAAGAAGATATAAAGAGCACAAGCGGCACTTGTCGATTACTGGGAAAGGCATTAAAATCCTGGAACAGTAAAAACAAGCATCAGTCGACGTGTCCACTATTGAAGCTGAATACATTGCTATTGGACAATGTTATGCACAACTACTGTTGATGTCCCATCAATTGGGTGACTATGAGCTTTCATTTAAACCTATACAAATTTTCTGTGATAATTCTAGTGCTATTTGTCTTTCAAAAAATCCAGTGCATCATTCTAGAGCAAAGCATATAGATATTAAGCATCATTTTATTAGAGATCATGTTCTTAAGGGAGATATAGAAATAGCCTTTGTTAGCACCTCTGCTCAATTAGCCGATATTTTCACTAAACCCTTGTTAGAAGAAAGATTTTGCACTTCGAGAAAATTACTTGGAATCATTTGCTTGTCAAATAACTCTGAGGACCTATGTGCTCAAATATTTTTAAGTGCTATAATTGTCCTTTTTCCCACGCATTAATTACGCCTCCAATTTTTTCCCTCTCTTTTCACTTCGTTCACATCAGTTCTCAGTATGCAGATGGAAAGCCAATCATCACGTCTTCTCAACTGACAATTTTTTCTTTTCTGTACTCAACCGTCAAAACCCTCTTCTTAAGTTAGAATACCCTTTCAGTCCTCTCATCTCCATCTTCCCTCCAAAACCTCGAGCAAATCCCCTCTTCTTCAATGGCGAAACACTCCAAGAATCCCTCTGCCTCCAACAGAAAAAGTACTCGCTCTAAGGCAAAAACCCCTTCTGCGCCTCCTGAGCAAGTAGACATAGGGTCTGATCACTCTGAAGGTTTTGCCTCATCTCAGGGTGATTTCTCTGAACAATCCCAAATTCTAGGAGAGAAAGCCTTAGGCAAACGACCCATGGAAGATCCTCCCTTTTCATCCACCTCAAACAAATCAAAAGTTGATTTATTTGCCTCACTCGAGTCTGACCAAAAATTTTGGGATACCCCAAATAGGGATCTTTTCATCACTCTTAAGGACAAGCTCATCTCCCATGGAAGAATCATGGATCTTGATGATATGGAAGCCCTCAACTGTAAGGTTAAAGAACTCTTTGTTTATCAAGGGTGGGAAAAATTCCTCTCTACTCCTCCGCCTAAGGTATATGAATCCCTGGTCAAAATGTTTTATGCAAATCTTCGCTCCAGTAAACCAGATAAGCTAGAATCTCTTGTACTAGGTAAGCGCATTGTTCTTGATTGTGCCTTGTTTGACTCTCTTTCCCAATGTTGTTGTTCTGGTTTCCCTACTCTTTTTAAAAATGTATGGCCTGAGAATTTTGAAATTTCTTTTGACCAAGCCAAATAGTGCATTATTGAATGTCCCTCTGAAAATCTCCCAAACCAATTGGGGCCCAATGATGTAAGTTTTGAAACCCGGGTTCTGGCCCATATTGTGGCAACCACCCTGCTTCCCCGTACTGGTTCCTTTTCAACTTTCTCTCAAAGGGATACATTCTTTGTCTACTGCCTCATCACCAAACTCAAACTCAAGATTTCCTCCTGGGTCATAAATTTCTTGATAGGAAGTGTTGAAGATCCTACTAGTTTACCCTATGGCATGGCAATTACTCATATTCTGGAAGCCCATCAAATTTCTCTATACAACTATCCCTTCATTACTGTCTCCAAGTCCTATAATTCTAGAGCTTTTGCTAGTATGGGCTATATGAGCATCAAGAGCTCCTGGGTTAAGAAGGGTGAGAGTGAAGCAAAGCAGGCCCCTATGGAAACCAAACCTTCATCAGCTGTTCCTTTTCCTATTCTTGACAGTTCTGATCTTAGTGAGAAGCTTAGTTCTATTAACTCCAAACTCTCTGACATCAAGAATCTTCTTTTCGCCACTCAGTCCATTGTAGGTGACATTCATGTTATTTCAAAGGAAACAGGGTATGACGTGTCAAAAATTAGAGTTGTTGTTCACAGAGTAAGGAAAAATGATGCCAAAGCCTTCAAGGAGGTTCATGACAAGCTGGATAGTGTGAGCGTCGCTGCAAATACTAGCTTCGAACAGTTAAAGGAGGCTATCTGCAACACCCTTGCCTACTTCCTGCGCTGCTAGTGTGGATGTTTTTCAAAACTATGTTTTTTTACAACCTGTTTTGGTGGTATTGTGGGCTATGGTTTAAGCCCTTGGATAATTCTATTTTTTTGCTACTGTGGGTTGTTTCACCAGCCGCTGGATGATCTCTTTATCTCTTATGCCTTACTGTTATTTATGTTTCTAATCCCTCTTTGTTGATGATATGTTATTCCTTCTATATTATGTGTATTTGTACAGGTATAAGTCGACTATATATCTATATGTGTTTGTGTACTGCACACATTCTATATGTGCATATATGGTATACTGTACAGGTAAAATCGGTACAAGTCATGTACAGGTAAAATTCGGTACAAGTCGACCGCACACATTGAGGGGGAGAGTCATGAACAGGTCAAGTCGACTGCAGACATTGAGGGGGAGAGTCATGGACAGGTCAAGTCGGCTGCAGACATTGAGGGGGAGTCACGTGGACTAGTAAAACACAAGGAAGTCGACTGGTGTTTACTTCTTTTCCTTATTATATTATTTTGCCATCATAAAAAAGGGGAAGATTGTTAGATCATATTTTAATGATGCAAATAATATACATATGCAGGAAATCAAGTTCAAGAAGTAAAGAAGACTGCTGGAATGGTTCATGATGTACAAGGAAAGAAACCAATCAGCATGTGATCAGCAAATCTGGATTGGTCTCGTAAATCTGGGCTTACTCTATTCGACGAACCAATCGGAAATAACAATGATTAGCTGAGCTGGAGAAAATCAAATAAGCCTTGGACAAAGGCACGAATCATGGGCAGAATCACGGAAGACTAAAAAATACAAGAAGATTTGGGAAGCGACCACATTTGGAAGATCCAACAATCAAGGAGAAATCAAGAGAAACAATCCTCTGCTGAAGGAAAGCAATCAAGAGAAGCAACGGCTCATTTCTTATTCTTGGAAAGAAGCAATTCTTTCCAAGGATCAAATCTCTTGGGCTGTCAAGCCTCTACCTCCTATCAAAGTATTTATACACCTTTGTAAACCCTAGTTTCGATATACTTTTATCAAGCCAAATCACTCTCTTTATTCTACTACAAACAAGCATTGTAGTACACTAAGATCTGTTGTGTAACAAGTCAGGGATAGAAAGAGAGTACACAACTGGTGACATTGTATCAAAAACGAGTGCTAGAGTAACTGAGCGATATACACCACATTTGTACTCGGAAGAAAGTCATTTACTAAAGAGAACTCCCTTACAACCCAAGAGGATTGGACTATGATTCACATTGAATCCGAATCAATATAAAAATTCCGATGTTTTTAGTTCCTGCAATTATTTTCTGCATTTTACTTTCTGTTACCATATCTGCTAAATTATCATATTCAGCGGACTACTCAAGTTTTAAGTCAACTTATAAACAATTAATTTTAAGTATTTACAATTTATCCCTCTTGTACTTTCAAACAATATTACAAAGAAAACCAAAAATGAATATTATAAAGCAAGTGGTCATATATCGCTTTATTTTATTGTATTATGAAACTCTGCATCCTTTTCCTAACAATGATATCCAGTGCCCACAATCTCCTTTTTCATATCTTGCTTTACTTTACAAAAGAGGACAACAAAAGTAAAGGTGGAAAAATGTTCAGAACCAAAGTTGGTAACGACACAAAAATTCCCACCTAAGAGCCTTTTTGGCAAGCGTCTGGGAAGTAGTCTTTTTTTTTTTTTTTTTGGTTAAATAAGAACTTTTTGGAAAACTTAAATATTTAGCCAAAATAAAAAAGTATTTTTGAGCAATAATTTTTGTACTTTTGGGAAGAAGCTATAAATTTAATTTATTCAAGACAAAAAGATCCTTACATTAAATTTATATTTCTCTTATTATCCCTTATAAATTTAAATTTCTATTTTCTTTTTTTCTTTTTCTCTTTTTACCATATGTTTCTTTTCTTTTTTATTCTATCATATTTTTATTCTCAATCTCCTACTTCTCGTTGGCATATTCTTTCTGCTATAAATATATCTTTTATATAGTGATTCATAAGAGTAAATTTTTAATTAATATTGAGTGATATAATTTGATATATTTAAATCATCATATAAATAATGAGTAATACTAGATACCCCAATATTATCCTGTTGGAATAACTGTATTTTATATTGATTGAAAGTTTAAAATTATATTTTATTATAATAAAAATTTAAATTTATTTATCTCTTTAAATAATACTAATTGCAAACTGAACCTTTACGGTCCTTTTTCGTAATTTGATACTCAAAAGTAATTTTTGAAATTCTTGGCCAAACATAATTTAGTTGCAAAAAATACTATTTAATAAATTGGACAAACATAAAATGCTACTTTGCAAAAATACTTTTTCGAAAAGTACTTAAAAAAATTAATTTTTTATAGTTTGGCAAAATGGACTCTAACTCTAATAAAAGTCAGACGCTAGTCGCCTTTTTTTTCTTTAAAAAAAAAAAAGAATTTGTCTTATCATGTCAGCAAATATAGTGGGTTCGCCATTAAAAAAATATACTCTTTCCGAAATGTTTTTGGTTTTTTCGAATCAGTGTTTGGTCATGAAAATTTCAATTTTCACTTGAAGTTGAATTTCGAAATTTTACAGGAATTTGAAAAACTCCTAAAAGCTCTTTTTTAAAATTTTCACTTCCGATTTCTCACAAACATTCAAAAATATTTCAAATTGTATTCATGTCCAAACACAAATTTAATTTTTAAATAACATTTTGAATTGAAAAAAAAATCATTTGTTTCTGGAATTCATAATTCTTATAGCCACTTGAATACCTTTCCCTTACTTTGTATCCATTTCTCAATTTGTATGTATTATTCTTATTCTTATTTGGCTGAATACATAGAGAGTCTTAACTTGTCACGACTTTTCATCTAAATATTTTAATAATTGCTTATTCTTACATCTCCCGAGCCTTTACCAAATTCATGTTTTACTGGGGAAAAAGTTTTAAAGAGCAATGACAAAACAAGTGAAACTCAAAATGAGTGTCCCCTAAAGAATAAGAAAAGAAATCATCAGGAGACAACCTCACTTCCAACCATTAAAAAAAAAAAAAAGCAGTGATATAGACAATCTACCATGATACAAGTATTAGTGACTGATTCAATGGCTCGAACTTGTGACCTATAGGTCACACGTAAATAATTTTACCAGTACTCCAAAACTTCCATGTCTCACCTCCGTAAGTCCACTATAACAACATATTTCATATACACAAATTTGCTATATGTAAGGTGTTTCCTATTTTTCATAAAATAATGTTATCAATAATATTACAACGAAAACCAAAAATGAAAATTGTAAAGTAAGTGTCCATATCTCGCTTTATTATATTGTATTACGAAACCCAGCATCCTTTTCCTAAGAATGATATCCAGTGCCCACGTTCTCCTCTTTCACATCTTGCTTTACTTTACACAAAAAGACAAGAAAAATAAAGGTGTAAAAATGATCAGAACCAAAGTTGGTAGCGACACAGAAATTCCCACATAAGTCTAATAAAACTCAGAAGCCAGTCACTTATTTTTCTCAAAAAATTGTCTTATCATGTCAGCAAAATATAGTGGGATGATAATGTCTTACACTTAATATATAGCCAAACTTTTAGCTTGTTTCAATTGTAGCCACTTGAATACCTTTCCCTTACTTTTTACCCGTTTATCATTTTGTATGTATTTTTCTTGTTCTTATTTGTCTGAACACATGAGAGCCCTCTTAACTTGTCACCACTTTTCATCTAGATACCTTAATAATAGGTACTGCTAGTTCTTTTTAGATACATAAAATTGTTTACCGTGAAATTAAATGATAATAACAATTAAATTTGTTGATGGAACTCTAAAAATACGTGATCTATTTTTATGTTAGTTGCTAAGCAGTTGATGTTAGGTGTATAAAGTTTAAAGACGAAATGCGAGCTAAATCAAAGTTATAATCAAACCGATGTGTTAGACGGGTGGGGCCTCAGACTGACCGATACGGGGCCTCGAGACTGATTCCTAGGCTCGGGCTCGAGCTATTAAGGATAATCGAGGAAGGGCTAACAGTTACGAAATAATCGAGGGAGGCTCTTTATGGCTAATGATAAACAATAAATGAAGAACAAGTATAAAGATAATAAATAGGAGCAATACTATCGAGAGAGTATGTTAGAGAGAAAAAAGAGAGTTCTTGTATATTTCGCATAGAATAGTTGGAGTGGAAAAAATGCAGCCCTTACAAGGTATCAATGACATCCTTTATATAGGAGGGGAATCCTAACATAGTACAAAAGCATTAATAACAAAGATAGGGGGATGAGACAACTAAATGATACCAGGCTCCGCCAGTGTTAGCTGCACACCTTGGGAACTCCCCATTCCCCGCATCGTCATTAGGTCGGGCATCGACAAGCCTCGAGGGAGAGAGCTTGGTCACAACTTCGCAACCTCAAGGCCTTGAGATGATCTTCCGAAATGAACTAACGACGAGAAATTGGACCCTTCGATTTCGCCGCATACAAAAATATACTTATTGTGTGCCTATTAAACACAATTTGCTAACATGACCAAAAAAAAATGTATTTCTCACCTTTTCATAGGCGCGTGAATTTGTGCTAAATCATAGTTTTCTCTTCTTTATTTACTTCAAGCAAATCCTTTTTTTCTTATTTCTCACTCAATATTTCGAATAATTCTTATTCTCAACAGAGTTTCATTGAAGATGATTAGAAGCAGTTTGTATGTGTTGGTCTTTCATTCGATGTTTTAGTTGTTTTTCGCTACTGTTTTAAAACACAAAATTAGAAAATTGTTAGAAGAATAAAAGAAATTGAAAAATATTAAAGAATAAGAAATATTCTCGGTCCATAATTTGCTTGTGCATTCTTAAAGAATTTTAACCTCCTCACAAGTTGCCAAGGTAATGGATTAAATCCTCCCAGGATGAAATGGAATAAACCTTCCTGCAACAGTGGCAATACAAACTGTAGGATACCAACGAACTCAAAGAACGGAGCAAAATCACACTTACGAATTTGAGAGAGAGAGATTGCGAATTAGAATGCAGTATTTTCAGAAAGAAGGAAGTTCTGTAATGTTTTGGTGTGTTAAAAATGAAGTCATGCCTCAGAATTTATAGGCAATTATTGGAAGAGGTGTGATGTTTGTTCTGGAAAAGGTGTCTGTTCAGAAGTTTACGCGTCTTGCCGCGGTAGTTACGCCAGGACCGCGGCTATCCTTCTGAATCTTCAGCAGTGATCTGACATTTAATTAATTATTAAATAACTAATTAAATAAATTTTATCCAAAAATAATCTTATCGATCGTTTTCCAAAGCCGAAGCCGAGCGAGCGACGATGATGGCGCGAGGGTTCATTCTCTTCAACTCCTTTTAAGAGCTTTAAGAAGTGATTCTATATATAAGCACACAAATGTAGTTGTCTGATCCCTCACCAACGAGGGGCAAAGTGCAAGTCAAAAGCTCACTTTATTCAAATTTTCATTTCCCTCCATTTTATTTCCCACCATTTTCAATTCACACTCGTAGATTTTAAAGCCCAATGTTTAAAGTCTTTGAAGCCCAATGCCTTTAAAGTCCAACATTAGTTACATAATTTTGTATAATTTTCACGCGCTCAATTTTTATAAATGAGTGTTTGTAAGATACTCAATAGGCAAACCCTGACGTGTAGCTCAGCTGGTAAAGGCCTGAGGACAAAGTCCTTCAGGTCGCCAGTTCGAGTCCCACCAGGGCCATTGGGGGCATTACAAATCGGCCGCGTCTCCAGGGCCCCGTGGAACTAACCGTGTACCCGCATTGAAATAGCGGGCTCCGGTGGGTATAGCTAGTCGGGTTCGCAAAGCGATACCCGGAAACCACGGTTATAAAAAAAAAAAAAAAAATAGGCACACCTTTTAGTATATACTTTAGGTATCTAATAGGAAACACCCAAGTTTAACATGTCGAAATAAAGATTCCGCACAAGTTAAAGGGGACAGTCTATTATTTGGCCTTTTTATTTTGTATATATTTCCATACTATCAATGCTTCTAAAGAGGGGCAGAACTAGAGTTTAATGTATAGGTTCAGTTAAATTCAATACTTGTAGTCTAAATTTATATTTTTCTTAAGAATTAATCTATTTAATATATACTAACAATTAATATGATAGTGTAAAATTCTTTTTATGTTTGCCAATGTATAAAAGTTTAACACAAGATATTTATCATTGCCACGATTAATCGATGTCTCATTGGGCCGGAGAGCCTAAGGATCTCCAATTTATCACCTTTTGAATGCTAGGATGTTATTCTTTGTGCATCTCGAGAGAGGAGAAATAAAGATTCTTTTCTATTGTTTGGGAATACGCGGACAAATTACCCGACGAATAATAGGTACCCAGTTCCAACATTGCATTTATTGGAGCGAGAAACTGCTGTCCATCGATTACGCCTTTCGGCCTGATCTTAGGCCCTGACTCACCCTCCGTAGACGAACATTTAGTCTTTACAATATCTATGATTAAGAGCACGTTTGGGTTAGCTGATTTAGAGTAGCTGATAAGCATATGTGCCGAAAAGCACTTTTAAGTGCCGAACCTGATTTAAAAAATAAGCAGTTACGTGTTTGGATAAAAGTACTGAAATTAATAATAAGCAGCTAAATAATTGGGTATACAAAGAGTTTTGTTTAAAAAGAAGTATTTTAGGGATAGAATAGTAAATATTTTGGTCAAACCTAAAGTGCTTATAAGCTGAAATTTGATAAGTTGGGGGAGACCAACTTATGACTTTTGGCTTATTTTTGGCTTATAAGCACTAACTTATAAGCACTTTTAATTTTACCAAACGCGTAGATAAGCAAAAAAAATGCTTATAAGCCAGTTTGACCAGCTTATAAGCTTAGCCAAACACCCTCTAATAAATCATCATAATCATACCTTATATGTATCATATTTTTTTAGTCTATTTAAAAAATAATGTCATACAATTTAACTTTAAATGCTACTATAATTTGATTCCAAAAAGAGAATGTCCTACTTCTTTATTTTGAAATAATTTAATTTTAAACATAATCATGTAAATAGAGATGGAGGAAAGTATTTATTATTGCATCATCTCTTAAGATTTACAAAATTTATGTTACTTTAATTAAGGTATCAGATAAAAGAGCAATGGATCGAAACCAACCAAAAACGAGTATTCTTTTAAAGAAGAAAATAGATAAACCATCACGTGATAACCTCTAACTCCTTACATCTAATGATAAACTTAACGTTAATATATACCAACAAAATGCCATATGTAAGACGACATCTTGTACTCTTTAATTTCTTTTTCTTGATCCTAATTGAACTTCCCCTCCACCCCCACATCATTTAATATTGTGATGTGGCTCTTAATCCAATATAACTTTGAATTTAATTTATGTACATAAGAGTATAATGAACTTTTACATCATCGGTGTTATTCAATCTGTTCTACATGTTATTTATCTTATTTTCCATCTTAAAATTGATTTCACCTAATATAGACGGTAACCTTTTGAAGGAAACAAATACTCCAAAAAAGAATAATTGATCACTTAAAAAGTTCATCTTTTAATTTTCTCCACACTTATCTACTTCAGAAAATAGCTAGTGTGAAACCTACTTTAACAAGAAACTGAGAAATCTATTCTATATGAATTACTATAAATTTTATTTAATTAAAAAAAATTAACAAATAACAAATCCTAAAAAAAATTGAATTTGTCTACAATTTAAAATATCTTTTAAGTGACCTCGGAAAGTAGAAATTCTTTTCAACCGTGGAGTATAAATAAAATATAATATAAGTGGGTGGAGGCATATTTTCTTTTAAAAGGTAGCTAATTGGATCTCAGAGTTTCAAAACATCTCTCCTCAACGAGTGGAGAGAGAGTGGAGAAGGAAACTATGGTGTTAGAATCTATCTCCAACCTCCTTTATACAGCAAGTAAGCTCTTTCTCCTCTCTCTTTTTTCTTGCGAGCTACAGAGTTCTATGTTTTATTTCATTGACTTTTTTAGTATTCCAAATCCAGAAGAATTTCTAAGTTTCCAACTGCATGAAAGTCTACGTACAAGCCAAACTCTCCACTGTTACCACTTCTCATGTATAGTGCGGAATTTCCCCACGGTATTCAAATTTGAAAGAAATGAAAAAAAAATTCACGACAAAGAGTATTTAATATGTATTATATACCTCTAAAATGTAATATTTTACCTATATACACAGTGTAATTTTTCAATGAAAGGTGATCAACTGATTACCCTTATGACCATGTGGCTTCGCCACTGTGTATGTATGTATAAGTTTCAGCATAAGTTAAGGTAAAAGTAATTTGTTGTTACAGTTAAGAGACATATATATAGTAAAAATTTACCCGCACCCTATGTTTATACCAAATTAATAGTAACATGACATGTGACTTTTGTAAACTCTTCTCTATTACCCAACTATGGTTAATCAAGGGCACCAGGTTATGAGATGCGGTTTTAGCTTTTACTTTGTCTCTTCTAAATTGGTTAGTTCTCATCTTTCATTAAATGCATTGTACCATGCATATAGAGGCAAATTCAGGTATTAAAGTTAGTAGGTTAAAAACGAGGCGTAGTTTATATATTATAGTTTTTCCCCTATATGTATACAAAACTCGCACTAATCAAAGGGAGAATAAGAGGAAGCTGTATTAAGTCATTGTCTGTTTAAGAAGAAAGATAAAAATAAAAGATTTTTTTTTTTTTTTTACATAGATACGGATTGGCACTATAGATACGTGATTGAAAGGGTAAGGTTATAAGAACAATTCGTATTGTATCATAGTGCTTTGTCTTTTATAGTAGTTTTGTCTTATGACAAATGTATCCGTCACTTATTGTAACTCTACGGTGAATTATAGGCCTATTATAACTCTAGGGTACTGATAAAGGCAGTAAGAAAAGCACAAAATATCTTCGGCTTCGTCTTGTTGATCGAGCAATGAGAACAACAAAATAAAGTACACTGATCCAGCTGGTATAACATTTTAACATTTAAGGTGTAGTGTAGTAGTCAATCAAACTATAAGGTCTTACATTCAATTCCAACAAAGGCAAACATGAGATGCTTTTTTCCTATATATCCAAGCTTGGACGGATAGAATTACTCGGTATTTGTGCCGTCGAAAGAAGAGAAATTTTCGTAAAGTGCTATCTTTTAATGGTAATTAGCTATCTATAGATACCATTTGCTATATTACGGATTGTAAGTACGTTTTCTGTTGTTATAAGATGTATTAGATGTATTTAAGCAAAAATAGGCGTGAATCAGGGAAGTTCAGCGAACCAGTTGTTGTATTCGAGTGTCAGCCGGATAGATTATTGTATTCGACTGTATTCACGGCATGAAACAGGGGATTACACTATTTCTTAATGGAAAGTGAATCAATTAACATAATAGACTCCCAATATAACTCAACAAACTCAATTATAACATACAAAATTAGTATTTCCAGTTATAAAAAAGATTCTCAACTAAAAAATACCCCAAAAACATACCAATCTTCAGAGAAATTATATAATACATCTGAATAATATATGAATACATTCATGGTATATAACGAGACAGTGAATACAATGAAATACATAGAATACATCGGAATACATTGAAATACAATGAAAAAAAGATAGTGAATACAATGAGATACACGGAATACAACGAGATACATTGAATTACAATGAAAAAAAGAAAATGAATACAATGAAATACATAAAAATACAGCGTGATATGTTAAAAATACATTGAAATATATTAACAGAAAATCAAGTTGCTCAGCCCCAAACTCCGTCGTCTTTGTTCAAGAATAAACCCTAATTTTTGGCGAATCCGTCGTCGAGCAAAAACCCTCGCGAATGAAGACAAATCATTCTTGAATGAAAGCAGGAACATCATCATTGGATGAGAAGAAAAGGAGTGTACATATAAATTGCCGCCGTTGCCTTCTTTGTTATCCCCTAAGAATTACGATCACATGACTTGCCATTGAGATTCGATTACTATCTTGGAAAATAGGTATTACAGAGATGCTGGAGCAAAACCATTATGGCCAATGTCAAGTGGCCATCATAATTCCCATAGTTGTTAGCGTTTGAGATAGGGGAAGTTCTCTACGGAGAGAACAAAGAGGGGCTTTGATGCAGAGAGGTGATGTGAGCATTGTGTTTTCGGGGAATGAGGGAAGAGACTGACATGTATCAAAGTAGAGAGCGAAAAAAATAGTGTAACTGAATACCGTATTTAGTGGTTTATGGATAGGAGGTAACCAAAATTAAATATTTAGCTATAAACATTAAAAGGTATCTATAAAATATAATTTTATTAAATGGTATTTATTTAAAATAAATAAGGTGTTAACCTTTGCTATAGGAGGTCAAAATTCCTCGAAAGAATTAGCCAATGTGCAAGTAACACGACAATTATTAAAAAAAAAAAAAAAAGAGTAAGTTATTCCAGAGTGAGTGAAAAACGAAAAGTTGAAGAAATGTGCAAAGATTGAGAAGAGTGCACAGGAGCCAGACAAATGAACGACATTATTATCTATAACCATTTTCAGATCTGGATCTGGTAAGATTCGTTAGAGATTCCTAATATCGAGCTTGATACAGATTGACAGTAAATTTAGAATGTGTCAGACTTATTACGTACATTGTTCAAAAGGTTACCTTAATAGTATAGTATATCTTTTAATAATTACAAGTACAGAACAAGATTAGATTATACCTTAAAATAATTCCATCTACTGTCAGAACCAGTGACGAAAAAGTATAGATATATAACCTACATCTTACACGAGAACTCATGTGTAAATCTTGGACACGCCATTGCTCATAACAAAATTATATTAGAGTGCCCTGCATTTTATTCAAAATAACGCGTGGAGTTATACCTTTTCTATGTTTATTTTCTCACTTCAATGACAGCTACATTTCCAGATCTAGTTTGTGTTTTCTTTTACTGATTTATTCAACTTCTGGCTCTTTTCTGTTTACATTTTCTAGATTTAGCTGAATGGTTGGATTACCAAAACAAGCTGTAAAAAACGGCCTTGCGCCATTACACAATCTAGTTACTACACCCAGCAATATATTTATCTCTTTTCTGTAAAACCATAATTATAAACTCTAGATCTTCAGTGAAAGAAAACGAAAAAAAAAGAAAAAAAAAACCACTCAGAGCATTTCTTAAATTTTCCAAGGTGATGGAACAAATCACTCGCGAATGCCATTCAAAAAAAGTTGTTCAACAAACCAAGAGCCAGATAGATCTATCTGCTGAGCTGCATTAGGCTATACCCTTAGGTGCCACTGACGCGTTTTTGGAAAGTCGACTTCGTGTTGATCTTATGCCCTCTCCCTAACAAATTATAATGAACATTAGCATGCAAGCTAGATTCAAACAAGGTAGTAATAAAGATGCATGACCATATGAGTATTAGCACTTTCGTTCTACCTGATGAGATAAGACCGACAAAATCAAGAAGCTGCATTGTATAGCCTAAATATAAAAGCAGTAAATTTCATTAATACATTAATCTCTCTTCTGTTTAAGGTATACGTAAAGGGAAGTATATTTATCTGAATAATGATGAATAGAAATTGATGAAATTTTCGTATGGACAGCAGAGAAGAGATGCCTAGTTGGTGAATCCTTTAGATGACATAATGTTTCTTGTTTTGATCAGTGGCAGATGTAAATTCCCCTGAATTAAAGATTACATGGGTGCAGCCAACGTCGCGCTGCTTGTGGGAGGACGCCAGCATCATTGTCCTACTTGCATTCCTAGGAATCTTACTGGTGGATTCACTCCTATGCAAATTCAGAAAGAAGGCAATGACTGTCGAGAAGTACACTTTTGAAACAAAAGCCCGTGTTTCTTACATATTTAGCATTATTTGCACGACTATATTATTGAGCACTCATCTCATAATGCTCTTAATGCTGCAAAAGAGAAACGGTGCTCACTGCCAATTCAAATTTCCAGTTCTTTCATCTGAGATTCTGCAATCAACATCATGGGTAGCCTCATTTGTCGTGCTCTGCAGAACTCGACATAGGAATTACATCAAGTTTCCTTGGGTCCTTAGAATCTGGTGGATTTCCAGCTTCTTTCTGTCTCTTGCTCGTGTCACTCTGGATGCCCATTTTGTCATCACAAGTGACGAACAACTCGGACTTTCTGACTATGTGGATATCCTTGGTCTTATTGCATCTGCCTGTCTTCTGGTGATCTCTATCAGAGGGAAGACAGGCATAATTCTTGACATCTCAGACAGCACAACTGAACCACTTCTAAATGCAAAGAATGAAAAGCATTCAGAAGCTAAAAGGGACAGTCCATATGGAAAAGCTACTCTTATCCAACTGATCACCTTCTCTTGGCTTAACCCACTATTTGAAGTTGGAGTCAAGAAGCCCCTTGACCAGGATGAAGTCCCAGATGTCGACTTCAGGGACTCTGCAAGATTTCTATCTGATTCCTTTCATGAAAGCCTGAAGTACATAAAGGAAAAGGATGGAACCACAAACCCATCTATCTATAAGGCCATTTATGTATTTGCAAGGAAAAAAGCAGCAATCAATGCACTCTTTGCAGTTATTAGTGCAGGATCATCTTATGTAGGTCCCTACCTCATAGATGACTTTGTAAATTTCCTCAATGAAAAGAAACTTCGGGGGTTAAGAAGTGGCTATCTTCTTGCACTAGCCTTTCTTGGTGCAAAAATGGTTGAGACAATAGCACAAAGGCAGTGGATATTTGGAGCTCGACAGTTAGGCCTTCGGCTCAGAGCAGCTCTGATATCTCACATTTACCAAAAGGGCCTGCTTTTATCAAGTCAATCACGCCAAAGCTACACCAGCGGAGAGATAATCAACTACATGAGCGTAGATGTCCAAAGGATTACGGATTTTATATGGTACCTTAACACAATATGGATGCTACCCATCCAGATATCATTGGCAGTCTATATTTTACACATGAATCTAGGAAAGGGGGCATTTGTTGCATTAGGAGCAACTCTGATCGTGATGACTGGCAATATACCCCTGACTAGGATCCAAAAGCGTTATCAAACTAAGATAATGGAATCCAAGGATGAAAGAATGAAATCCACCTCAGAGATTCTTCGAAATATGAAGACTATCAAACTTCAGGCATGGGATAGTTATTATCTCCAGAAGCTGGAAATCTTAAGAAAAGTGGAACATAATTGGCTATGGCAGTCACTAAGATTGTCAGCCCTAACTGCTTTTATCTTCTGGGGATCACCTACATTTATTTCAGTGGCAACTTTCTCCGGATGTGTTATGATGGGCATTCCACTGACTGCAGGGCGGGTCTTATCTGCATTGGCTACATTTCGGATGCTTCAAGATCCTATATTCAATTTGCCAGATTTGCTAAATGTGATAGCACAAGCAAAAGTTTCAGGTGATAGGATTGCTTCCTTCCTACAGGAAGATGAGATTAAACCCGATGCAGTTGAATTTGTTCCCAAACTTGAAACGCAAGTTGGGGTTGAGATAAAGAGTGGAAAATTCAGCTGGGACACAAAATCAAGAACCCCGACCCTTGATGGAATAGAATTACAAGCTATGAGGGGAATGAAGGTGGCAATTTGTGGCACTGTTGGATCGGGGAAGTCAAGCTTGCTCTCTTGTGTATTAGGAGAGATTCCAAAACTGTCAGGGATTGTGAAGGTCAGCGGTGAAGTGGCATATGTTCCTCAGTCTCCTTGGATATTGACTGGAAATATCAAGGAGAATATTCTATTTGGAAAACCTTATGACAGCATTAAGTATGACAGAACGGTTGAAGCATGTGCTCTGAAAAAAGATTTTGAACTATTCTCTGCTGGTGATCTTACAGAAATAGGAGAAAGAGGGATAAATATGAGCGGAGGTCAGAAGCAGAGAATACAAATTGCTCGTGCAGTTTACCAAGATGCTGATATATATCTGCTTGATGACCCTTTCAGTGCTGTTGATGCTCACACAGGCACGCACCTCTTTCAGGTGGGTTTTTAAGCATGTCTATCAAATAGTAATTCTAGTTTTCAAACCTCATTATCCACCATCTGGTGCGAGCTAATGTTATAGTATTTAAGTACTGATACTTACATTTTCTTCATGGCGCAGGAGTGCTTGATGGGCGTTCTCAAGGACAAGACAATACTTTATATTACACACCAAGTTGAGTTTCTTCCTGCAGCAGATCTCATTATGGTAAGCAGGAAAACAGCATAAGTTTCAATTTGTTCCATTATTGCGCACCCAATTAATGTTATTTAACTGAGAGAGCATCTGCATAATTTATGAATCAGGCATCACCAACACAAAACAATGACCTGCCTATACAGCGACTCTGAGAATGAATCAGATAAAAGAATTTCGCGAGCTTTAGCTATATATACTTGTCTATATGAACACATCAAAGTCCTTTCAAGAAGGTATTTCATATTCGAATAGACCTTGTAATCCTAAGAACGCAGGCTTTTTATTATGGGCCAAGAAGAAAAATTGGGACAGTCATTTTCAAACTCAAGAAAATCCCAAAATAAAAAATTCTAATCCTTGATCAAATGTATACATGTTGCACTGTGCAAACAAGCTTGAATTTGTTAGACCTTTCCAAGTATTTGGGGGTTTATTTAGGATGCCAATAGTAAACAATAATAGGGAGACTCTTTTGAATAATAATACCAAGACTCGTATAGAAGATACTTGATGCATCTTAAGATTTCTAGAGTTTTGAACAACACTCAAACTATGAGTTGAAAATTTTAAATTCAAAAATCTAACTCCTTAAAATCGACAGGTGATGCAAAATGGAAGAATTGCACAAGCTGGTACTTTTGAAGAACTATTGAAACAAAATATTGGATTTGAAGTTCTAGTCGGAGCACATAACCAGGCTTTAGATTCAATTTTAACAGTTGAAAGCTCAAGTAGAGTATCTGAACATGCAATTACTGATGGTGAGCTTGATACAGAAAGTAACACAAATGCAGAATTTCCAGTCACAAAACAGGATTCAGAACACAATCTCTGCGTAGAGATAACAGAAAAGGATGGCAGACTTGTGCAGGATGAGGAGAGAGAAAAAGGAAGCATTGGAAAAGAAGTTTATTTTTCTTACTTGACCATTGTGAAAGGTGGTGCCTTTGTTCCAATAATTCTTCTTGCACAATCATCATTTCAAGTTCTTCAGATAGCCAGCAACTACTGGATGGCATGGTCATGCCCCACAGGTGATGCAGCACCAATAGCTGAGAAGATGAACTTCATACTTTTTGTCTATGTGCTGCTCTCTGTTGGAAGTTCCCTTTGCGTTCTAGTCCGGTCATCATTTGTCGCTATAACAGGCCTTCGAACAGCAGAAAAGCTCTTCAGCAACATGCTGCACAGCATCCTTCGTGCTCCTATGTCCTTCTTCGACTCTACTCCTGCTGGAAGAATCTTAAACCGCGTAAGTAACTCAATTTAGCTGATTGGGATTGGACAAGGGGACAGCAGATCAGCTGTAGTATACTTCCCTTGATCTGAAGATGTGTGGATTAAGCTAAGTACTTCACCATTAGATCCCTGAAACACGTTAAAAAGAAGTAACTAGTAAGAAACCAGACATGATAACAACTCTTCTTTGTTTTACGACAACTGCAATTTGCCTCTGAGAAGGAGAAACTGATCAAAGACAGATATTAAATGATAAGTCAGGGGATACATATCAGTTATATCTCATAACTGCATAAAGCAAGTAGGCTCTTTCACTGTACAGTCATGTGGTATCTGAATGTGTAACTCACAAGTTAATCCACAGAAAGTATCAGAATAAGACAATCAAGATAATACCATGACAAAAACGCAGCAACTGAAATCTAGCCATAACCTAAAGAACTTAGGGCTGAAAGTCAGTTTCTTCATTGATGCAATTCCATTGGATCAATCACTCAAGAACATATTATTACATGAACAGGTATCCACAGACCAAAGTGTTCTAGACTTGGAAATGGCAACCAAGTTGGGCTGGTGCGCCTTCTCCATAATTCAGCTTCTTGGGACAATTGCAGTCATGTCACAGGTCGCATGGGAAGTATTTATCATCTTTATTCCAGTTACAGCAGTCTGCTTTTGGTACCAGGTAAGTAAGATGTACATGTTTTAGATTTCTAAATGCTAAATATATTAAAACAAGAAGTTTCTGGTTTGTTTTGGGCAAAGAACTCTAGCGGCCAAGTTAGGGGAGGCCGACACGCTGATAAAACCAAGTTTACTGCTAAAATAAGTTCTCAGCTAGCCACCTTGTAGAAAAGTTCTTGTATACATGATCAAGTGAAGTTTGGGAAAATATTAGTAAAATTATATTTAAAGATCAAAGGATGAACAAACCTTATGTTTGTTGAAGATTTCAAAGATTTTCTTTCTAGTTTTTGTAAAATGTTATGTTAAGATATTATTGTTAAAAATGCCAGCAATACTACATACCAACTGCAAGAGAGCTTGCTCGTTTATCTGGAGTTCAAAGAGCTCCGATCCTCCATCACTTTGCAGAATCACTCGCAGGAGCAGCAACCATTCGTGCTTTCAACCAAAAAGATCGCTTTGCTCTTGCAAACCTTTGTCTCATAGATGGCCATTCAAGGCCATGGTTCCACAATGTATCAGCAATGGAATGGCTTTCTTTTAGACTGAACCAGCTATCGAATTTTGTTTTTGCCTTCTCCCTTGTTCTGCTAGTCACACTCCCTGAAGGAATTATAAATCCAAGTACGTATCAGAAATTGTTTTTCCTTAATGTTGTTATGTAGAGAACAAGTAGGAAACCAAGACATCAAAAGCACGAAACTGATGTCGCTTTATATTCTACAGGCATTGCAGGACTGGCAGTAACATATGGAATCAATCTGAATGTTTTACAAGCTTCAGTAATATGGAATATTTGTAATGCTGAAAACAAAATGATATCAGTTGAAAGGATTCTCCAGTATTCAAACCTTGCCAGTGAAGCACCTCTTGTGATTGAAAATAGCAGACCATCAAGCACTTGGCCAGCAACTGGAACAATTTCCTTCGAGAATTTGCAGGTAATGGCAGTCTCACATAGCTTAGATCGAACTAGACTCAGTTATGAGGTTTGAATACCAGAAACCTTTAGTGATCAGGATGAAATGAATGAAGCTATATTTGCCACAAAAACTGGCAGCAATATTATGTACTTGTTCCAAATAAAACTTTTTAGCTGCCTGACTTAAGATTTCCACCCTCTGATATCATCACCATACCTCTATCTGCAGATACGTTACGCTGAACACCTCCCATCTGTTCTGAAAAACATCACATGCACATTGCCAGGAAGTAAGAAAGTCGGTGTTGTGGGCAGAACAGGAAGTGGTAAATCAACTCTCATTCAGGCCCTTTTCCGGATTGTAGAACCAAGAGAAGGAAACATCATCATCGATGATATAGATATTTGCAAGATGGGCCTTTACGATTTGAGGTCAAGGCTTAGTATTATTCCTCAGGATCCAACAATGTTCGAGGGAACAGTTAGAGGAAACCTAGATCCACTAGCAGAGCACTCTGATACCGAAATTTGGGAGGTACTTATCGCACCAAGTATTGCACAAATAATTATGCAAAATGTCCACTTAAATTGACAGATTGTCTTATAAGTCATCTTTTCATGGTAACAAGCTAAAAACACAAAAAACTCGTTAACCCCTCTGGTAGGTCTTGTACTTGTTTTGCAAAGTCTAAATGATTGGAGTATAAACCTTGACCAACTTCTATCATGTAGTCAAGGAAAAAAGGTAAAAATTAACTAAAATATTAGTGAATTGGATTGTGAATAATGCGCAATCATCTTCTTTTGTCAGGCCCTGGACAAATGCCAACTTGGTGATATAATACGTGCAAAGCCAGAAAAGCTGGAAACTACAGGTGAGACTAGAATTTCTTGATTAAAACTAGTAATTTAAGACTCAGTTTTTTCTTATGAAAGCAATCACGCATTTCCTTCTTGAAAGCTACTAATGCGATCAGTTTAACAGTGGTTGAAAATGGAGAGAACTGGAGTGTCGGTCAAAGGCAGCTTTTCTGTCTCGGAAGAGCCTTGCTAAAGAAAAGCAGCATTCTCGTTCTGGACGAAGCAACAGCATCAGTTGATGCTGCAACTGATGTAGTGTTACAAAAGATTATTAGTCAAGAGTTCAGAAATCGAACAGTTGTCACAATAGCTCACAGAATACATACAGTCATTGATAGCGATCTTGTCTTAGTCTTGAATGAAGGTAAAATTTTAATACATCTAATATCTCTCTATCCTCTTGATTTGAACAAGCTGCTAACTTCTTGATTCTAACTATATGAATTCCTTCACTTGTTAACAGGAAGAATAGCCGAATATGACACACCAGCAAAGCTATTGGAAAGAGAGGATTCTTTCTTCTCAAAATTGATAAAGGAGTATTCAATGAGATCCAAAAGTTTTAACAGCTTAGCTAAATTACAGGCTTGACCTTGCTTCCTACATTCTGGAAACAAACTTGTAGAGGCAACAGTAGAAGCAAGATATCATATTGGTAAGCTAAAGCTTTTACAAAAGCTGAAAATGGTCTATATCAACCTCAGCTACTAGCCTACATTAGAGGTCAACTAAGCACCCTGACAGTGCTTTTGGCGCTTTTATATCACCATTCATAGGGAGTTGAAATTTGTAAGCTTAGGTAAGTATAGTGAAGAAGCTTCTCTATATAAAAGAACATTGCACGCAATATGAAGAATACACACCCCTGGCATTAAATTTCTGTAACATTTTTAAACCATGAATTACTTTTGTTCAGTTACCAAAAAATTCTGTGTAATCTAAATTGCACTTTGAGAGAGGTTAAGTTGATATCGCAAATAAAGAAACTTCCAAAATTCTCATGTGTTACTATCAGAGGGTAGTAACAAACAAAAAGTATAAGTTCAATAAGCAGGCAATTTTTGATACTTATGTACTACTCAACTCCGAATAAACAGTCAACAAATTATTGAGCCAATTATCAGAAGAGGATAGGTGAGTGATAGAGGCATAGAAGTAACAACATGGAGATTCCACACTCAAATCCCAGTTAAAACACTCAGTGTGAGTCCATCTACTCTAGCCTTGAGAGGCTTACCCCACAACTTTGATTTTCCATACAGAGTTAAAAAAGCATTGTGCTTGAGCAACAAAAACTTAACAGTTTCCAGCATTGAACATCCAAAGCAAACCAAAAGATCTTCCTACTTCATGCATGGGCGCCGGAAAATTACCTAGATGTTGAATCTCTACTTGTTTGTGTGTTTCCTTCTTTGTATTTTGAATTACTATTGACTTCACGCGTCCCACCCAAGGGCAGATGTAGAATTCAACTCATGGGTTCATCTGAAACCCAGTAGCATGGCTCTGACTGTGCTTAAGAAGTTCATTAGATAGTACAAAGAATTGATTTAGAACCCAATAAATCAAATCCGTTATAGTAGAATCCCGCACTTGGAACCTATAAAGTTATCCGTTGCATCCGCCTCTGCTCCCAAGTCCCACCTACCTACCCACCCCGTCCCGGAAGTTAAAAATTTCTCTTTCAACATTGAACAATTAGCATAAAATAAACAACAAGAAAATGTATTATGGTTCATCAATTGATATGATACGGAAACACTAATACAACAAAGATACAGACTAAATCTTCGGTAATTCTAAAAGTGCAATGAATTGAAGAAATTCATCAAAGATCAAGTCTTCTGTGTCTAAATTGTTACAAGGAATATGAGGGAAAATCGAGTTTTACCTGAATGAATCAAAACAAGAGGACACCCAACTATATACGCACTTGCTCCATCAGGCTTTGACTTGAAAATGCAAATGTATCGACTATTTCCGTCGGCAGTAAAGCCTATTGCAATTCCAATGGTGTGTATTTTCTGTGGGAACGTAGAATGAGATTTGAGCATAGATGATAACTGTAAGAAGTCGACGCTGTGTGAATTTTTTTTATTTTTAACATCTTGTTTGGATTGCCCTCATTTCATAATGTCACAATACTAGTAACAATATAACGAATAGACTTACAATATTACTAAAAATATAGAATAAAAAGTAGAAATATTATATATAAAAATAAAGTAAAGGATAAAATATAATTATTTAATAATAAAGAACGGTAAAATGAGAGAAAAAACCAAGGTAACGATGTCACTATACTAAATCTATGGTAAAGTGTTATTTTTCGTAGTTACGTAACGATGAATTTAACGATACGTTACATTAAAATTTAAGTAACAATCAAATAGTAATATTTCTATAAAGTTCAAAACAAAACAAAAAAGAAAGAGGGAAATGTCAACTGCTCGGCATGAAGTTTAAGAGAGATATGAAGATTTTTAAAACATGTGTTCCTAAATAAGTTGTAATATTTGTGTAGCTATAAATTTTGTGAAACTTGTGTAGTTAAATATTCCATAATATTTGTGTGTGGCTCTAAAAGCAAATTGCTCACATCTTTACTAAAGCATTGAGTAGAGAAAGCTTTGAAAGGAACAAGTTGGAATTAGGGATGATTAATATCATCTAATGGGACTAGATCAGAATGCAAAATGAAAAAAAAAATTTTTTTTTTGCTAGGAAATCTGAACTTGTGTAAATATCTGGATTAATTTTTACCCAACTTCATATTGTAAATAGTATACTCTTGTGACATGTGTTAATATGACTCACTGATCTCTTACAAAAAAAATTTCTATTGTGGTAAATTGAGGCATGGTCAAGAGAATTCTAAATGAAGAACCTGGTTCATCAGTATTGTTTCATCTGAATGCCAAGGTATGTTTTCTATACTCTGCAAAATTAGAAATATAAATATTTAAATCATGATCAGAGTCCTACAATTGTTCAACACTTAGAAAATCTTATCTGTTTGTATTTGAACCAGTTCCGTCCTCCTTAGAATTCTAATCACAAAATTGCATAAAATCTAGGGAAGCTTGACCGCTCGTTCAACGTGCAATTTCAGATTGATTAGACCTCTAATTGACGGCTAAAGCTAACGTTGTCTATTAAATGAGTCTTTCTCTTTAAATACTCATTATTACTTCCTGCCATCTTTATAATTCTAAACCGTCAAAACCCCTTTTTCACTCTCAATTGCTTTCTTCTCCAAAGGTTTAACTCATCAATTCTCTCCAACAATAAGCTATAATGTCGAACCCACAAGACAACCCTGGAACTCCTCCACAGTCTACTCCCTCTAATTCATCTACCCTCATCTACCTAGCACAACTCCCTAACCTAGGCGAAGGAGAGTAAAAATGCTTGCTCGAAAAACAGTGGCTCCTAGTGCTCTTTCAAAGAAATTGAATGAGAAATTAAAGGCAAGCCAGGTCCATGATTCTGATTCTACCTCTAAGTCTGATTCTTTCAAATCCGCTAGCGAGGGGGAAGGACCTGGGTCTTCTGACTCTAATAAGGCTCAAAAATCCCCTTCTAAGGTAAGTTCGTCTTTGGCTGAAAATTTAGTACATAGGTTTGTGTTGTTTGGACCTATAAGGGACGTGGAATTACCTATGTGAGGTAGGAGTTGAGGTAAAAAGAAAAAGAAAGAGGGTGAATGTGGTGACGTGAGGGGAAAAGGGAAAGGAGTGGTTGATCATTCACCCGCTACTGAATTGTCTGTACCTGCTATTTGTGGGGTGGTACACGAAAATGTTGAAGAAAGTGGCAAGAAGTCAGGGGGAAGTGGTTCAGGGGAGGCTGCTGAGGGGTTAGTTAATCTAAGCTCACAGGGAGATGAACCTGGTTTATCAATTGAAGAAACCCTAGCAGATCTTCTGAAAAAGGTGGGTGCAAGTTACGATCAAAAGAAAAGGAGAACTCCCACACCAAAAACCCCTAGTGCTGCTAAACCTTCCAAGAAAAGAAATGCTTCCTCCCTAACAACTACTGACACTCACTTGCCAAAAGGAAGAGCCACAAGAAGTAGGGTGAAACAGAGTGAGAGTGACCTACAAAAGTCCTTGGCTGAAAGTAAGAATAAAAGGATAGATAAAGGAAAAGGTAAAGTTACAAAGTCCTCAGAAGTTGTTGATGTCGAGTAGATGGAACAGGTCCATCAGGAGAAAATTAAAATAGTGGAGGTTCAGACCCCCCAAGCCCAAAAAGACTGAGACTTCTTCCAAGAAGTTTTCCTCTGTGTCTGAGGCGGCTAAACCTTCATTGGCCAAGAGAACAAGGTCTGTAGTAAAAAGTAAACAAGTTAGAGTTTCTGAATATGAGGAATGGAGTGGTAAAGAAGAAAATAAGTCTGATGGTGAACAAGACAAGCTTGCCAAGTTTGGTAAGAGAAACATTTTGAAGGGAAGATTGCTCAAAGATTTAGTGGAACCAGAATTAGTTCGTTTGGTTGACACTCTAGCTGTTCAGCGCTGGAAGGACATGGTCCTCGGATGGATGGGAGATTGGCCAGAAATGAAATCATTGAATTCATGGAAAATGCTGAAGTCAAATATGGCAGACTTACAAGCAAAGTTAAAGGAGTTCAAGTGACATTTGATGCTGAGAAGCTGGGTGAGATTCTAGACATCCCTGCTGAGGGATATGATGATTACACCAGAAAGAGATGGCCAAGTCTTGATTCCCTTCCATATGCCCTTACAATCAATAGGAGATTATGTGATGTTGAAGAAGTGAATGAGGCCAAGTTTGTGCACAAGAGTGAAGTGAAGCCATAATAGAAAGTTATCTTTGAGTTTGTCAACAAGTGCCTACTGCCCAGGCAGGAGAGAAGGCATATTACAAATTATATGGACTTAGTTCTGATGGAGTGACTTGAAAGTGGAAGGCAAATTAACTGGACTACATTCATCATCAAGCTACTGGACAGGGTTATCAATGGCTCCAACACTCATGTTACCCCCTATGGCTTTATTCTGACTACGTTTCTGGCTTTATTCTGACTACGTTTCTGGAAAGGTGCAATGTGCCTCTAAAGAAATGGGAAATGGCCACAAGCTAGGATTACTTTGGCATTAATACTCTACTTGCTTGTGACTATTTATTCAATGCCATCCCAAATGAACCCGGTTTATCCAAGAAGACACCTATCAACAGTAAAGTCAGGCTCTTGTTCAGGAAAGTGAAGCCAAGGATATTGAGATAGCTAGGCTAAAGGCTCGTGTGGCAGAGGTGGAATCTGAGAAGGATGCTCTCAAAACTAAGCTCACCAAGGAAAAGGAGGAGAATGATGGAATTCTTCACAATATGTTGAATCTTCTCCAAGCCCAAAACCAACCCTCTAGCTTCCCCAAGCCTTAGGAATTCTCGCCTTTATCTCCTGAACCTGTCTAGTACCTTCAGTGACCCAGATTAGGGGGTTTTCTTCTTTTTGATCATGTTTTGAATATTTTTGCTTTCTAGTTGTGGAATGTGATAGCAACATATATTCTATCAATGATATCTACTATTTTTGCTCTTGTTAAATGTTAATATTTCCTTGATAGTTTAAATATATTTGCTTGATTACTGATGATTAATCCATGATTGCACTTGCAATTTCTCTAGTGAACATGAGTACTTATTAAAATCCGGGACTCACACTTTGTGTATGCAACTTCTCGATGATTTCAAAAGGGAGAAGAGATATTGTGCTTTATATATTCTAAATAAGTGATATTTATAACCTAATTAACCTGGTCCTTATTGATAAAGAGAATTTTCTAAACTTTGTATAGATGGTTAAGCTGAGTTCTCACAGGGTCCAAGTAAGTAAAAAGCATAGAGTTTGTCATCATCAAAAAGGGAGAATTCGTTGGCCCAAGGAAAGATGAAGTTTTGAAGACTGACAAAAGAACTCAGACATGGACCAGGTCCATCTTGTAAAGCATAGTCATGGTCAACCTAGACATGTGAGATGTACGTGAAGGAGATAAATCTAACTTATCAGAAGTAATATCTCCTGATTTTATCAAAAATGTTGCATATTGGATAAGGAGAGAAAGACTCCTTACACGAAGAGAACATAGTTTAGGAAGAGGATAGTGTTAGAGTATGAGATCAAGTAGAACTCTTCTACCATAGAAAAGTAGCATCTGTATCCCAGTCAATCTCTAATTACTAACCCATTAAATATTAGTATTGTTCTCTTTTACAGGTAATTCACATAAGCAGAAGTTAAACGTAAATTGAGAGCAAAAGAGGAAGGCAATTTTGCAATCAATTTATGTGCGATTCAAGCGTGCAATCCTGAAGCTACTTGAACAAGATAGAAGAACCAGTTCCAAGTCTCTATCTTTTATTCTAGTTCAATTGTAGTAGGTGATATTACATTGTGCCTTTTAGCTTTTATAGAAGCAATTGTATTAGGTACTTAGAGTGTTCAAGTTAGAGTTAACTTGAAGCTATCCCAACAGTTGAGGTTGTGTGCCACAACGGGATTAGAGTTAATCCTAGGTTTACGAAAGAGTTTTTGTAAATGCAGTTTTGGATCAGTGATTTTAGTGGAAGTTTGGGAAATCCTACCGAGTTGTAGGTCGTGGTTTTTTCACCTTTTGAGAAGGGTGTTTTCCACGTAAAAATCTATGTGTTCTTTATTTTCCTTACTTATTGTTCTGCAAACAGTAGTAGTTAGAACACATAGAAGAATTAGGTCCTTCTATAATCAAGTTAAGAGAAAATTTGGTACCACACAAATCACCCCCCCCCCCCTCTTGTGTAGTATTGAAGTATAAAACTTTATTGATATATTCCAATTGTTTGGTAGTTACTCACCTTCCGTTGTGAAAATTTATAGGATCCTTTCCCTATGACTCCGAGGACACGATATTGTCTTTCCCAATTTGGGCCTAAATTTCCTTCATTTAGGTCTCTAGTGTTAAGAGTGACTTCATTAGGACTAAGTCCCCGACTCTGAAATATCGAAGGTTCGTCCTTCTATAGTAATACCTTTCGATCCTTTATTTTTGCGCGGCCATTCAAATTAATGCAGCCTCGTATTTTTCATCTAGTAGTTCGAGAGAAATGTTCATTGCTTCGTGATTTGAGTCTTTGATGGCATGCTGAAACCTGGTGCTAGGTTCCCCGACTTCCACTGGAATCAAAGCTTCATACCCATACACCAAGAAAAATGGGGTCTCCCCGTGCTTGACTTCGATGTTGTCCGATATGCCCATAGTACTTCAGGTAACACTTCTCTCCATTTCCCCTTTGCATTATCTTACCTTTTCTGTAATTTTCAAATGATGGTTTTGTTTGTGGACTCAGCCTGATCATTTGCACTTGGGTGGTAAGGTGGTGACAGGATCTTTTTGATTTTGTGGTCCTCGAGGAATTTTGTCACTTTGCTGCCGATGAGCTGTTTCCCATTGTCACATGTTATTTTGGCGTGTATCCTGAACCGACATATAATGTGGTCCCATATGAAATCGATGACTTCTTTTTCTCTTACCTTCTCAAAAGCCTGCGCCTTAGCCCATTTTGAGAAGTAGTCAGTCATAAATGAAACAAATCTAGCTTACCTGGCACTGTCAGTAGGGTGCCGATAATGTCTATCCTCCATTTCATGAATGACCACGGGGATAGGACCAAGTGGAGTTGTTCACCGGGTTGATGGATTATTGGTGCAAATCTCTGGCATTTATCACACTTCCGAATGGACTCCTTGGTATCTTTTTCCATGCTATACCAATAATATCCTGCTTTGATCATCTTGCAAACCAGAGAGTCTGCACCAGAATGATTTATATAGGAGCCCTCATGGATCTCTCGTAGCATATAGTTTGTGTCCCCGGGTCCCAAGCACACTGCCAGTGGTCCATCGAAGATTTTTCTATAAAATTTTCCATTTTCATTGAGTGAGAATCGAGGTGCTTTGGCTCTAAGTGTTCTTGACTCTTTTGGGTCTGCGGGGAGCTTCCCATGCTTTAAGTAATCAATGTACTTATTCCTCCAATTCCACGTTAAGCTCGTTGAGTTAATATCTGCATGTCCTTCTTCGATTACTGACTTCGATAGTTGGATGACAACCCCCGGGACAATATTGTCTTCTTCGACTGATGAGCCCAAGTTTGCTTATACGTCGGCCTTGCTATTCTGTTCTTGAGGTACATGGTCCAGTGTCTATTCCTTGAAGCGGTGCAATGTCATTTGAAGTTTGTTTAAGTACCTTTGCATTCGATCGTCTCGAACCTCGAAGCTTCTGTTTACATTGTGAGCACGTGATTTTTACCATATATATGAGTTATTCCCATAAAATTCAAATAAAATAATTTTTCCTTATTTTTACAATTTGTGTGAATTTTGTGTTAATTGTCTGCATGTTATTTGTGCATATGAAAATACGAAAAATATAATATGCATTTAAGAATTTAATTCTACATTTTGGTATTAAGTGGGTATTAATTCGTTTTAGAACAATTTAAAAGAATTAAAATATATAGTTCTTAGGCACTTTTAGTTGATAGTTGATTTTTAGAATTTAAATAGTTTAATTAGGATTTAATTAGTTTAATTAGGTTTTATTTTGTTAGTCTTACAAAATCAACATACCAATAAGAAAAATACGAAGAAAATAAATATAAAGAAAGGAAATACGAGATACAAAATACAAGAAGCAAATACAACACAAAAATACATGGAAAAAACAAAGAGGGCTGAAAATCGGATCAGATGGCCCAAGGTTAGAAAACCCCGAGCCCAAAAACAAATCCACCGACCCAGGCCCAAATCATCCATCCGGTCCAACCCTATAAAAGTGAAATGACGTCGTTTCATCCCGTGTAATCTGAACCGTTCATTTAAACAATCTAACGACTGAGAGTAAATCTTCAATTAAGGCATACGGTGTCGTTTAGGTGCTCGTTGATCCTGACCGTTGATTCGCTTTAATCCGACGGCTGACAATAGATATGACATTTAAATAATAACAAAAATACAAACAAAACATTTAATACATATATTTTGTATAACCCTAAAATACACTCTTCTTAATCTATACCGGAAAACATCACCCCTCCACAAACCACCCGTAACGCTGCCGTCGGAATTCGCCCACGGCGGCGGCCGGCATCCTTTTCCGATAAAATTCATACCAAACAACTCCTCCTCATCTCCTCATCACAGACCCAACCCCATTTTTCTTCAAAGACCAACCAAACGCCTTCAAACGTTGAAACCCTAGCGTCGCCACCACCACCCACGGCGGCGCCGCCACCCCAAACCTCCCCAAAACTCACACCCCACCATCTTTTAAACCTCCTCAACACTATGACGAAGACCTCATGCCTTAGAAGTCACCGCAAAGCTCACAAACGTGCAAGAAATGGGACTGTGATTTTAAAATTCAAGAAAAGGCTCCGGGACAAACAGAAATTTGGTTTCTTTTAAAAAAAAAGAGAGAAATAGAAGAAAGGAAAAGATCCGGGGAAAAAGATAAGTATTTCCTTCCCCTTTTCTTTATTTCGTGATTTCTTTTAGCTTTTTCTTCTACCTCAGATTCTTGATTTTTGTTTGCTCAAATTAGTATTATGTTGAAACCGAAAAATATAAATAAAAATCATAATCGACAATTTTCATACTAGATATATTCTGTGATTGGTAATAATTAGGAATTATGAAGTTAATTAGTTTTCTATTACTGAAAAGATTTTTGTTGAAATCAATCAGGATTAAATAATTTGGTAGTGTTCTGTTAAAAAATACATTCTTAGTTTTAATGTTGTTGGTTTAATGCGATTTTGTTTCGGACGAATCATTAAGTTTTTAGATTAGTTGGGTTTGGCATTATAGTCAGTTTTATGTGGTAGATTTTAATCTGATGAATTGATTTGATTTGATTGATTTTGATAAACTGTTGATTGGATTTATTAGGAATTAACTCTATTAGGTTCTATCAGTTAACAATTAGTACAATTTAGCATCAGTTGTTTAAGTTGATCAATAGGATTGTTTGGTTATAGCTGCTTAATTTTGTTAAAGGCAGATTAATAATTGATAATTAAAAGCTGGAATCCAGAGGGTAATGGGTAGTAAATTTAGCTAAGTCTTAAAGGACATTTGGGGTATAAAATGGTTAGTGGTAATTGTAAAAAGGCTTCAGGGGTATTCTGGGTAGGGAAAATGGCATAAAGATAATAAACCTTATGAAGTAGGGGTAATATAGGCATGATAGAAAGGCAATTCAGTGAATAACAAATGCAAGTGAGGGTATAATAGGAATTTTAGGGAATAAGAACATGATAGAATTAGCTAGAACCTTCTAGAATGGGTTCTAGTGCATTTTTCAATAAAATAAATGTAGTAATTTGTCTAACAAGCTAAAAACTGAGGGACTCTTAGATAATTAGCAATTTTAAATTTTCCTCCCATTTTCTGCCTATAAATAGGCAACAATTCTGATTAACAGGGGACTTTTTCTAGACTTTTGAATCTGAGATTTTTTTTCCTGAAATTTGGAACTATATCTATAATCTTTAGAACCTTAGAAAATCACCAAAAATACCTATTAAGTTTCAGATCTGGAATTAATCTTTTCAGATCATATTTCTCTCTTTCACTACCAAAATTCCTGTCAAAAACCAAAAGAAAACAATCAGAAATTAGTAGAAATCAAAAACAAATACTGTTACATTAGATTTTCAGCTGAAGTCTGTTTGTTAAGGCTCAATATATGTTAGTTGAAATTTGAGCAAGTCTAAGTCCTGTGAATTAGTCATCGAATTAAATCGCATGCTGTGTTGCTGTATTCTTAAAGCTGGATCATTATTGAGGGATTTTGAATTACAAAATGATCCTGATACTGCTGTTGTGACTTGCGTTTGGTGCTGTTAACTGCTGATTCTGATTCTGATCCCTGTCTTCTGTTGTTTATCAATTTCCAGGTACTCTCCATGACCTTATATATAATTGTGAAGGATCAACGAGAATTTGATTTGGAAAATCAAATGAAGAAGCATATACGAAACAGTTGACTGAGTTTACTTGATTTCTATTTTGTATTCATTTGTGAATTTTTTAGCTAAATACTGCACCTATGACTGAAGATGTATGAAATGTTTGATTAGGATTGAGTAAATTAGTTTTAATCGTGATATGTAATAACAGGACTGGATTTAGGTGATATTCATATTAAATATATAGTTTAGATAGCAATATTTGTTTAAGTTAGTTTGATTCAGTTTAAAAATTCCTTGGCTAATCCCCAATATGAATTACGCATCTGAGTATAGGCTGTTTGAATTGTTTACTGGCAAGTTAGTTTAATAACTTTCACTCGCATTTAATAAACTGTCAGCGTGTGTGAACGGTTGTATATAAGTTCTTAATGACGTTTCCTTTTGTCATAAATAAGCATATAATTGGTTGAGTTTTGAACGTATGCTCTTCAGTGGTTATTGGCTTTTAAATGACATTTGGAATGTATTTCAGCTTACTAGATTCGGTCCTTGGTTTTAATAGTTTAAGTAAAAGATATTCAATTGTCATGAGGCTTAGTTACTGGGCCGTTTAGTCACTAACAATCCAATTCATCGGTTGAGACTACAAAAATGCGACCCGTCTCTTTCCCTTTAGTAATTCAATTCTTGCATAATTAAAGTCACTCCTTGTAATGGTGGTCAATAAAAATAAGAGTTCAAGTAATTCTGGATTAATTAATGAGAAGTTTCTTTCTTTTTAGATATAAAACCATAGACATTTGGTTGTTTCAGGTGTAACTTTGATAATAAGATGAGACGAGCCTCGCCAAACAAGTACACAATTGCGGGACCCTCAAATAATTATTATAAAATCCTTAGACTCGGAAGGACCGTTTAGATAATTTCACGGCCTTTTCCAAAGTAATAAGACGTAGATATCTTAGGCACAATTTTAATATACATTTTCAAATACGGGTGCACATTTATGTGACCCAAATCTTACTCTCAACGAAGTCGAAGTGTATTTAAAGCCACAGGCGTACTGGTACGGTGTGGTTAAAAAATACATTTTTACGACGTTGAAATTCCTGAAAATTGAAAAAAGCGAAATACTAATGCACATAAAATGGAACATATATAGAAATCAAATAAAAACAAATACAACAGTTGAGCGACCGTTCTAGAACCACGGAATTCGGGAGTGCCTAACACCTTCTCCCGGGTTAACAGAATTCCTTATCCGGATTTCTAGTTCGCAGACTGTAACAGAGTCAAACTTTCCTCGGTTCGGGATTAAACCGGTGACTTGGGACACCATTATATTCCCAAGTGGCGACTCTGGAAAACTTAAATAACTAATCCCGTTCCGACTGTCCTTAAATTGGAAAAAACTCCTCTACGCCCTCGCGGGTATAGTAATGTTAAAAAAAGGAGGTGTGACAGCTCTGACGACTCTGCTGGGGCTAAGAAACCCAGAACTTTGGTTCAGGGTTTAAGAATTCGAGCTAGTTAAATTGCTGTATTTTTTTATATCTGATTTCCCTATATGTTCATGATTAATGTGCTAAATGTTTACCGCTTTGATATTATTTGAACTGTATATAAATTGTACCGAAAACCCTTCTCTTCTTACCTCCAGGGATATGCTTACTGGTTGAGACTCCCCATTATGTTAGTGTCATACCCAAATAAGAAAAGAGGTCGGACAAGTTACTAAGCGGGACGATCCTGCGGGTCCCCGGTACGTAGCCCCCTCCTCGACTCGAGTCGTCCGCTCGGGTGCATAGTCTAGAACCATAAAATCAGGATATTGAGCCTAGAACTAGGATGATTATTTGCATCATATCTGACTTAGGGGACTCAACACAGGGGTTGGGTCCGTCTAGGATAGGTGACCTGAATATGAAAAGACCATCATGATTATATGTTGCATTTATTTGTCTGGGGCCATTATGCTGACTAGCTAAGAAAAGAATTGAGAGAAAGAAAAGAGAAAAATAGTAATTGTCGATTTGTGAGGAAAATAATGTCTAAATACTGTCAAAAACTCCGTCAAATTTTGAGGAAATTATCAAAAAATAGTCAATTTTGTCAAAATTAAAAATGGTTGGTCTAAAATAATTAGACTGAACTACGCTGGTTTGATTCTCACCACGTGTGAGATACGTAGGCAACCCTCATCGGGTCCAACCACACCTTTTTACAAAAATAGCCAAAAAATATCAATTCTTTTTGATTTTGTTATAAATAAGTCGGGTGATGCTATTCTTATTTAAAATAAGCCGAATGTCCCTTTAAAGGATGCCGGAAGGCCGTTTTTGCAAGAATAGCCACTTTGAGTCATTTTAAAATAATTTGTGGGCACAACCCTGAAATATTCCTTCGCGGAAATGTCGAAAGGCCGTATTTGCAAAATCAAGTTAGAGTCATCTATCATCTTTATAAAAATAATCACTTTGTCAAATAAGCCATTATATGGCCGGTTTTTGCTGAAATAGCCACATTTGACATTAAAACTTCCTCAATCTTGTGTTGGCTTGTGGCGATGCTGAATGATCCCCATAGGCCCCAAGATGAGAGATTTTGATTTAGTATTAATCATCAAATTTGCAGTTTCTCAAATAAAATTTTGCAAAAATAGCCACTTTAAGCCATTACATGGCTAATTTTGTAAAAATAGTCATGTTTGGCATTTAAAACTCCTCAGTCTTGCGTTGGCTTGTGGTGATGCGGAATGATGCCACATGAGCTCCAGGAT
>MU787972.1:69731-82044 GCA_026770625.1 Nicotiana glauca | reverse complement strand
AATTTGACCAAATCCAGGCCCAAAACATTTGCCTAACCCGGTCTAATTGGCCAGGCCTCTCAGACGTTCCAAACGACGTCGTTTTGTCGCTTTCAATCAGTGTCGTTGGATTAAATCAATCCAACGGCCAAGATCATCCGTCCCTTACCCATTCCTATACCCGCCCCGACCTCGTTACTACCAAACGACCCCGTTTTGATCAGCAAATCGATCGTGGTCGTTGGATTTTCATAATCCAATGGCTCGTATTGATTATACAATTTTTGATACATCAAAACCTATCTCCTACCCCTCTCATTTCCGAGCCAACCCCCCTTCCCTTCGTCTCTAACGTTCAGAGACATCCCCCAGCAACCTCCGCCATCGACCACTCACCGGAAATTGCCTCACGGCGGTTCCGGTGGTCCAAACGAACCCATCTTCACACCCTGAAATCGCCTCAACCCCCCCATTCCAAATCCCCACTCCATCATCCTCGAATCATCCCCGAGTTCTTCGAATATTAGATCGAAGAACTGACCCAAACCTCACCTTATCCACTTGACCTCAAATTAACACCATACCCCCACTGGACCTCCCTCACTACCTTAACACCATTAGTTCCCTTCGAATTAACCCAGGATTCGTCGAATTTCAATTTTGAGCCAAGAACCCTAGCGCCGCCACAAAAATCCTTGGTGGCGGCGCCAACCCTAAACCTTCCCAAAGTAACACCAGTTGTCCACTTGACCTCCCTCGTCCCTAGACCTCCCTCGTCCCTAGACCACCCTTAGTTTCCCTCGAATGCTGTTGGAGAGTCTCGAACAAAGGTTTTTGAGTAATGGCCTGAAGCTAGCTCAAAGACTGAGGTCAAAATAGACCTTAGTTGAGTGCTCTCGTTCGAGAACACTCGACTAGGGTCCATATTGGCCCCAAGTCCAAAAGGCATCGGAGGTTCGAACCCAGTCCCATCTAATTGGTAGGTTTTCATTTTATTTTTTTATTATTAGTTTTTGTTCAGTAAATTCATCCTATACTCCTTTTTTATTTTTTTTGTTTGTTTAAGTTTGAATGTTTTTGTGCTTACTCTGTATTTTTGCTTCTTCTTTGTTTTCCTGAATGATTCGAATAAGTCAGTATCAATAATGCCTTATATAAAATCGTGATTATCCCTGTAATTGATTGGAGTTATTATTTGGTTCAAATGATGTCATTTTGTGTATTGTTTGGTTCCCTGCTCTCTATAGTTCTTTGTTTTTGCATGTGAATTCAGTTTTATCCTCGTTCAGTATACCTTACAATGTTCGCTTGTTCTTGTTTGGGTTTAATTTAGGTTTGTGTTAGTTCATTTCTATGTAGTTTAATAAGATTTTGTCATGTTTCATGAATTGAATTGAATCCTACTATTTAATCCTACTGTTTAAGTTGTTCTAATATGAATCCGACCTTGTTTGAATTGTCCTAATGCTATGAATTCAGCTTTAGTCATTCAGTTGATTAGGTGAATGGGTTATAGCTGGTAGATTTAATGAAAATTGGAAGGGGTTTCAGGGGTAGGACAGTGAATCACAAGGGAGTCAGGGGTAATTTGGACTTGAAATTTGAAATGATTGAGTGCCCTGTCCACTAAGCTAATGTACCATTAAAATAAGGCATTTGTGTGGAACAAGATATAATGGTTTTAAGAGAAAATAATTAAACAAATAGGCACCCATAACTTTGAATAAACAATGTTTAAGACATTTAGTAATGGGCTGTAAGGGAATATCATGGGCAAGAATTTTTTGAATTGTTTAAGTATCCCAAGTAAAGGGTCTGGTTTGTTATATAAATAGAAGGATAGAGGACAGAATAGGGGGCTGGTTTTTGAACCCTGAAAATCAGTTTCTTAGAGAGTTGAAGGAGATCATTTTAAAGGTTATCAAAGGGAGCATTTTGAGGGGGTTTAAACAGTCAGTTAGTTCAATTACTACTGTTCCATTGAAAATCTGAAGATAACTTCAGCTTAAATTGTCAAGTTATAGTTTCGAGTTCAGCTTTGGGTTACTGGATTCCAGGGGGGTGTCTCTGATTGTATTTCGATTGGTATTTGTTTGCAATTAAAGAATTTGGGGTCAGTTACTAGTTGTTGTGATTCTGTGGATTGCTGGAGTTTCGTTTTGGTGTTTGGAGTGTTGTGTTGGTTGTATTACTGCTGCTGGTGCTACTGTGTTACTGCTGCAGACCTTTTTCCTTCTTCTATCTCGTTGTAATTCCAGGTATCTATCTTGACTTTGAATGATACATGCAATTTCAAGCTGAATATAGCTAAGTTGGAAGAGGAATCAAAGTGCAAGCACTTGTTTGTTTCTGTCGTAATTAGAACATAGTTTATTTCTTGTTCATTTTAAGTGTCAAGTCCCGTTAGATATGTAATGTATTATGGAGGTTTGAATAACTAGGATTTGTTCTAATTTGTGCGATTTGGACTGGTTGAACCTGTAAGGGACTGTTCTGAAATGAAGATTTGTCAAGCATGAGTGTGTATGAATTTTAGTAGTCAAATACTTTGTGTTTAAATTGAATCAGTTCCTGCTATTTGAGTTGATTTTCAGTATTGCCCAAATCTGTATAAAAAATACTCTCCGTCTGCGATTAGGTAGAATGTAAGTTGTTAAAATAATGTGATATTCTTTCTATTGTAAGAGCTTCATGTAACATGATTTAGTGTAGAATTCTGAGTTCAAAAATGGATTTGTACTACACATAGTTAATTCCAATAGTCCAATGCATCTAATAAAGCTAAGTTTGAATTAGATTGAAATGGCAACTGGTTTGTTAATATTTGAAACGGCAGGTGGCGGATTTTAAGTTAGGTAGCAGGTTCAAACTAGAAGGTGTTTCCTTTTGTTTGGACCCGGACTTGAACTTGAAGCCCGAACTTCTAATGTTAATTAATTAGGACTTTTTCTTTCATTATTAGAGACAAAAAATAGTAGAAAAATCATAGTCACTTTAGAATATCCTTAAATAAATATGAGATGAGCCTCGCCAAATAAAATGCTCAGGCTGCGTGGCCCTCAATAAATGGTGATAATAAATACTTAGAATTCGGGATGGGCCGTTTAGCGAATTTCACGGCCTTCCCCAAAGATAATAACGCGCTAGTCACTTCAGGCGCGCCCTTAATAATTTTACCTTCCTAAACTCGGGTGTGCATTTCATGTGACCCAAATCCAAATCCCAAAACGTTGAATAAGATGTGTTCCGGATTACGGGCGCATTTCATGTGACGCGATCCAAAGACACGTTTTAAAACGACGTTCAATTTTCTTAAAAAATTAAATAAAAAGTGGTTGAAAGTAAAAATTTGCACATAGGTTCAACATGTATAAAAATAAGATAATTAAACCAAATATGATAGTTGAGCGACCGTGCTAGAACCACGAAACTCGGGAATGCCTAACACCTTCTCCCGGGTTAACATAATTCCTTATCTGGATTTCTGGTTCGTAGACTGTAATACGGAGTCAACTTTTTCCTCGATTCGGGATTCAAACTGGTGACTTGGGACACCATAAATCTCTCAAGTGGCGACTCCAGCTCTTAATAATAAATTCCGTTTCGATTGTCCTTTAATTGGAAAAACTCCCTTTATTACACCCTTCACGGGATGTAGTAAGCGGAAAAAATGAGGTGTGGCAGGGTTGACTAGGGATTCAAGGGTAGGTATTTTAAGGCATACTAGCGGTCCAAGGAAGGCCTAATATCATTTTTCAAACCAAGTTAGTCTATGATTTCGCCTTGAAGCACATTCTGGGCAAGTTCTAGACTACAAGTAATGCAAAAGAACTCACAAATAATCCCACCACACATGGCACATGAATATTCAAGTGGAATACAAATCCAAAATCCAATTGAAACCAATGACATAGGATATGAAGCTCAAAGAGGTTGCATAGAGCATATGAAGCTATTTAGTGAATCAAAGAGCCAAAATTTCAGTCTAAAAGTCATGACATTTCTACTTCAATTATTTTTCTTTTTCAATAATCAAAAATCCATATGCCGAGGTTTAAATCATATTGGTACCAAGCAAGCCACAACTTGGTCAATGGGCACAACCCCAACTCAAACTATTTATTTTTCTTAATTAACAAAAGCTAATTCTAACTACAATACTAATTCCCTTAAGAAAGTTGTCAATCTAACCATCATCGGGAAAAGTCGATAATTTTTTTTACAATTACCCGGTTCAAGAAGAAAATTGGCATCCTTGGAAAAAGAACCGTGGTGTGGAGAAATCAAAGAATATTGCCACTAACATAAAACATACTAAATAAAAAAAATTAAGAAGCTAATAAAGATCAAGTATCTAAACATACTAATATAACACATGACATAGAAATATAATAACAACAAAATGAAAACAATCACAGTTCTAATCTGACGTATATCCACAATTATACTAGAATAACAGTTATACAAGAAGCCACCCCCAACTAAAGATGTTGCAATGTCCCCAATGCAACAAAACATGATAGAGTAAAAATGGTGGAGAGTGCTCCCTGAATACTGTATCAACTGCTCTCCTCGCTGTCTGAGTCAGAATCATCCTCTTCTCCTTCTTCCTCGGGCCAAGCAATAGGAACATCATCATCATCCATATCTTTGGTCGATGGTATCCGGTCCTGAGACTTTAGGACCTTCCACATCCTCTTCACACCCTTCCATATACGAGTAAAGAATTTGTCTATTTTCTTCTCCCTTTTCACCATCTGGGTGTGTGCCACTTCTATCTTACCATGTGAAGTGCTCAATTCACCATGCTTCTTGGCCTGCTCAGTGTATGCCTTCTCCAGTGCCTTGAGGTGATCCCCCATGCTTCCTTTGATCTTCAATGTATTTCTGGAACTCTTTCTTTAAAATGTAAGAAGGTCCCTCAGATGTCTCCCCAGGTCTCTAGGGAAGGCCATCCACTAGATCGTGAATCACTCACATCTCCTCACTAAGCACAGCAAATGGTCCTCCTGCAGAGGATGACGCTGACTACTCGGATCAACCTGAGAAGAAGAACCCAACTTTCTCTTTTTGCTCTTCACTGCACCTCCCTCTCCTCTATTCTTCAACGGATGCAGAGGCTTTCCCAAATCTATCCAATTGTCATTTGGAGCCTCTTCCACCCCAGCAATCTGGCACAGCTCAATGATAAGTGATGGGAATATCAATGAAGGATTGTTCTACATTCGATACTCCCTCAGCTCATTGATGAAGATCTCACCAACATTCAGCTCAATACCGCCAAGGATGCAGGCTATCATCTGAGCTCTTGTGACTGGGACGTTCCGTATGTTTGAAGTAGGGGAGATACGACTGCATATGATGGCCAGCCATATCTTTGCTTCGGCAGTGAATTCTTTTGATGTGATCCCCCTCTTGTCAGCCGCCCATGGAACATCTACACCCGGGCATAGTTTGGATACCATCCACTCCCCTGAAGCACAGTCCTTTGCCTTGAATGGGGCCATGTCGTGATTTTGCAAATGATAGAAATTGTTCACATCTTCAGCCCCAAATCGCACCATTTTGCCCCGAATTCTCATCTTGGGCTTTTTTAGCCGGATAGCTGGGAGGTTGGAATAGAATTCCCTCACCCATTGCTCATTGTCTCGGCAAGGTTGAGCGGCAAAACAGTTCCATCCCATGTCCATTAGCCTTTTATAGAACTCGGGAAGACGTTCCTGGATATCGTCCATCAGTATACCGCTTTTTGGAAGCATCTTCTTTGAGATAAGGTTTTCAAAATACCGTTCTTGACACTCCAAGGACAAGAACCGGTCATGGTCAAAGTTCTGTTCAGCTTCCACGGAGTTGTCACTTGTCGATCCTTCAGAGTTCGAGCCCATTTTCTAATTATAATACTATTTGTTTTCTTCAATTTTTGTTCAAAATGAGCAAGTGTTTGATTTTAACTAGCAGATATCGCAATTGCGACAGATCCTGCGCAATTGCGAAGGTCACTAAATCCTTTTGTTGTCGCAATTGCAAAGAAATGATGGGAATTGCAACTGGGGAAACTTCGCAAATGCGAAAGAAGTTTCACAAATGCAAAAATTGCCCTTGCACTTTTTATCAGCTACTGGTTTTGGCTCTCCGGGTCACTCCGACCTGCACAAATCAACTCCAAAAAATCTAAAACTTGGAAGATTAGTTACAAATAATATACTAAGCTATTGTAAAAAATAAAAATTCAAAAATGACTAATTTTTTTGAAAAACGATGGGTTGTCTCCCACCAAGCGCCACATTTAACATCGTGGCACGACGCAAACAACTTTACCACTTTTCTCGCCACTTGGATGATATAAACTGGGCACCTAGGTTGGAATCAAGCTTATGACCACGAGCGATGGGGGGTGGTAAGTCGATGATCAAGCCAATCCTTAAATTCTTCATTTTGCACTTCTTGGCTCTCATGTAAGGAATGCCATTTTGTTTTCTTGTTTCCTAAAACTGTAAAATGTATGGTTGTTGCCTTTCCTCCTCGCAATCCCTCATTGACTCGTGTAGTTCAACTTCCATATCACCATACAATTCCAATATTGAAAAATTCTTGGAATGTGACTTCAAACCTTCACTTTGTAATTTTTCTTGGATTTTGACATCCTCTTTTTCCCCCGGACTAGAGTCAATCTCAACCAAATTTTCATTTATACCGGTTGACTCTAATTCCATTTTTTTCTCGGCATCATTAACATTCATGGAGTCGATTGGCGGATGTTCAATTCTTGAATCCTCATAGTAAAGCTCACTTTCTTCCTCGGAATTGGACTCTTCTTGGCTCCCTTCCACACTCTCAAGTTGGTGGGCATAGTGAGCCTCAACCAATATTTGCATTTGATCTTCCAAAGTACGGATGTGTTCATCATTGTGAGCCAAGCCTTGTTTCAAGTCCTCGAGTGCAAAGTTGTGCTTCTCCTCATTTTCAAGAATGGTCTCCAACATAAGCATCATCTTCTCATTTTGGGCATTTGAGAGTTCTTCTTGGTTTTGATCCAGTGTCAAGGAAGGATTTTCAACTTCAATCTCCAAGGAAGGTTCTCGGCTTTCATTCACTTCCGAGACTTTTTGAACCCTTAAGGCTTCGATAATTTCATCCATTTGTGAGTGCAACCTTTCAAGTGCCAATTCATTTTGGAGACTATTTTCCAAAAGCTCCTCCAAGGCACTTTGTTCTTTGTTTCCTCCTTCAAGTAGACACTCCAACATGAGCTTGAACTCTCTATTTTGGCCATGCTCAACTTCTTCCACTTCCATAGCCCTATAATTCTCATCACAAAAAGTAAAATTATCATAGCGGGGGCTTGGGGGAAGGGAAGGACAAATAAGCACAATCATCCCAATGACCATTTTGAAAACCACACCTATCACAAATAATCCACTCATGGATTTGAGATTGTGCGCACAATCCTCCCCCGGGAGAATTTAAACAATTTTGCCACGAGTTTGGTCCTCCACAATAAGGACAAAGGTCATCAAAGTATGAACAACTACCATCCGACAAATTTTCATTATATGATGACATTTTTCAAAACTAAGAAAATAAACAAGAAATAAACAATAAAAATAGGCCAAGGTAAGAAAAATAATTACACAAATATTCACAAGTTTGGACTAAAGCACTTTCGCTTACTTCTCAAACAACCTAAATTACGCCAATTGTTCCCCGCAACGGCACCAAAATTGATGACGTCCAAATCCACTACTTAAAAGTAATAGAAATGGTCGTATGTAATATAATTTACCCAACTATGAGTCGGGGTCGAATCCCACAGAGACAATATGTAGGCGATTAGGAATGTAAGAGAATTATCACTTATTGCGCAATGCCAAACACTTAGAATTTGGTTTGAAAATATTTATATCTAAATGCTGATATGTAAACTAATCTAGAAAGCAAGTAAAATGGTCAAGAGATACCAGTATGAATGCATCGGGAATTACACTCAAGTAATGATCCAATATATTTTACGATTTTACAAATATGAGCGAGTTTACGTAAATTAGCCACGGATAATAATTCTCAATTAGCTTCTTTTGAAGACTAACAAGACTTCCTAATTGAATTATCCCTAAAACAATTAGGAGATTAAGCACACCTGGAATGGCTACAAGTAGTTCAATCCTATCCCTAGGTCGAATCTATAAAATGAGGGTTAAAGCCTCAAGTTCTTGTTAATTAATCTTTCCCAATTCCAAACTATCTTTTCCAAAATTAATTCGGATTTAATGGGCAAGTCCTGGGGTTACCTAATCCCTTTGGAAATATTAAAGAACAAGAATAATTAAAGAAATAATAACTCACTTCATAAATAAATAAAAATCATTCAATACATAAGCACAACAAAGTATTTAATCTACACTTTAAACAAAAATATTTCCATAAATAAGATTCAAGTGTTGGATAAAATACTACACACTTAGATATACAATATAAAGCAAGGAAATGAAGAAAGCAACATAAATGGGTAAGAAATCCTTAACCACAAGCTTCAAATCTTCAAGACCAAAGTGTGTGTGCAAAACCTAGCCTCCAAACTTGTTCTCTCAAGACCTAAGAACAGGAAAAAAAAAGTACACCTAAGATCTGCCAAAGACTGATAAGATAGATAAGATGCCTAAAATATCTGCTTGGTCGTGTATAAAAATGGTTTGGGGATTAAAAATGTAAAATTCCAGAATTACCCAAGCCTGAAGCTCGATTTTCGCAATTGCGAAACAAAGGTTCGCAATTCCTAACTTTTCCTGTGCTGCTTCACTTCGCATTTGCGATGCTGCGAATATTGACTTGTTCGGTTGACTTCGTAATTGCGAAGTCCTCTTCACAATTGCGATGGCTGACTTATTCCGTTGACTTCGCTTTTGCGAAAAAATCTTCGCATTTGCGAAGACTGATTTTCCCAGGTTAGATCACTTTTGCGAAGGTTTCTTCGTATTTGCGAAGCTTGACTTTCCCAGTTGACTTCACATTTACGAAGGGCTCTTCGCAATTGCGAAGACTGCATTGCCTAGATTTTTCTCTCTTTTTAGCTTCTTTTGACTTATTTTCACTTGGTTTCTTCACCATTACTTCTAAATCACATTCACCCTGTAAAATAGAAGTAAATAACATTAAATACATGATTTTATCACTCAAACATAGCAAAAGTATAGGTTTAAAGACAAGATAAGTTGGTAAAATACCAAATTATTACACCCCCAAACTTAAACTGTTGCTTGTCCTCAAGCAATGAAAGCGACAAAATCTCCTCCCAAGTAGTTAACTCAACAATGCATCCATTTCATGCCAAGCCAAATAGGTCTATTATAAGCACAAAGCATGACTTCGATGGGTACCAACAATTACTCCCAAGCATATGAATTATCAAGCACTTCTCATGAATATCATTATACTTCAAGTGCTAAAAAACTAATGCAAATCAAAGTAGCAAACAAGTCATGACACTAAAGCTTCAAATTTTGCCTCTCTATCACAATCAACTTTGTTTGGTTATTCCTTCCAATTGACAATGGGATTAAATTTACAACTCAAATTTCATGTGCCCTCACATTTAAGAGAGGATCCCACACTCATAAATCTTAATTCAAAATAACAATGGGATATCAAATGGAAAGAATTAACTCTCTCTCAAAAAGATGTTCGAGTGCATACAAGTAGTACCATAGGCTTGCCCTTCATGTATTCCTCCACTAATGTAGACAACTTGGTTCAAAATCAATTAAGACTTAAAGGGTTGTAGTTTAGGCTTTTGGTTGACGTAGGGCACAATTTTGGTTAAAGTGACTCAAAACCTCCCCAAGCACTACAAGATTTACAATTAGAGTCCACTTCCTTCAACGACATTTTCCATCATTTCTTCACTTTTCATTCCACACCTAGTCTTCCTTTCATTCACAACTTTTTATCACTTTATTCTATTATTATTTTTTCAAAGTCAAGGAAGGTTTCATATTTTATTTTATTTCTCTACCTTCCACCTTTACAAACAACTTCCATATCACAACTTTTCCAACCTTCACCCCCAAACTTAGGCTTTTAGCCTATGTTTGCACTTTCAAAGTACTTAGGGAGGTACGGTGCCAAAAGCTAGATCAATTAAGAACAAAGGATTTAAGCTTGTAATATGGTTGCCAAAGAATAAGGTTAAAGGCTCAAAATGGGTTGACTAGGGAACATATTCAAGGGTAGGAATTTTAAGGTATACTAGCGGTCCAAGGAAGGCCTAATATCATTTTTCAAACCAAGTTAGTCTATGATTTCGCCTTAAAGCACATTCCGGGCAAGTTCTAGACTACAAGTAATGCAAAAGAACTCACAAATAATCTCATCACACATGGCACATGAACATTCAAGTGGAATACAAATCCAAAATCCAATTGAAACCAATGACATAGGATATGAAGCTCAAAGAGGTTGCATATAGCATATGAAGCTATTTAGTGAATCAAAGAGCCAAAATTTGAGTCTAAAAGTCATGACATTTCTACTTCAATTATTTTTCTTTTTCAACAATCAAAAATCCATATGCCGAGGTTCAAATCATATTGGTACCAAGCAAGCCACAACTTGGTCAATAGGCACAACCAACTCAAATCATTTATTTTTCTTAATTAACAAAAGCTAATTCTAGCTACAAGACTAAACAATATGTCCCGGTAAGGGAATTAACAATGTCAACACTAAAATCCCGATAAGAAAATCAATAATATCAACAAACATTCCGGCAACGGATTCATGTATAACCAATATCGTTTCAACAATTGCAATTAGAGTCAATACTCAACAATAGCAAAATTACCAAGAAACTTTCATAAGCTTTGTTCAACATTACTAATCATAAATTGAGCATGATTGGTACATAATAGATTTACAAAATCATGATATAAGACCCACAGACATGCTTGAAACCAACGTATAGATGCTCATCACCACACCTATACGTCGTATTCGATACAAACACATGGTAAATATACCACAACTCCTATTCCCTCAAGCTAAGGTTAGGTCAAACACTCACCTCGATTCCATGAAAAAGATTAAGCCTCTTCTACCGCTTTACCTCTCAGTTCCACTTCCAATTCGCTTATATCTAGTCACAATTTACTTAACAATTTCAATAAATCCTAAATAAACCAAGTCTAATGCATGAAATTATGTTTTCTAATGATTTTCCCCAAAAGTTAAAAATCGACCCCGGGCCTGCTTGGTCAAAACCTAAATTTCAAATCAAAACCCGATCACTCATTCACTCACGAACTCGAATATGTAATTAGTTTTGAAATCGGACCTCAAATCGAGGTCTAAATCCCCAAAATTTGAAAATCCTAACTTCTAACCCAAAAACACCCAATTCCCCATGAAAAACCATTGATTTTGAAATGAGATCATGTAAAAAGATGTTATATATTGAAGAAAATAAGTTAAAAATTATTTACTAATGATTTGGAGAAGAATATTTCTTTGGAAAATTACCCAAGAGAATTTAGGGTTTGAAAGAGTTTGAAAAATGGATGAAATCTCGTCAAATATCCCACTTATCAGGTGCAGATGTAGCAATTGCGACCAGGGGTTCGCAATTGAGAACCTTGAGAATTTCTGCTACCTACGCATTTGTGAAGGAATTGTCTGTGACGACCCGGCCCGTCGTCACGTGAGTTACCGCCCCGTTTCCCCCTTATTATGTTGCTTCATGTCTCAATGTCAGTATTAGAGTTGATCGGGTATAATTGAATTGGTTTTGGTTGAAAATAAGGCACATAGCCTCTTAGAAGGAAGCTTATATTAGAAAAGTCAACCGAAAGTTGACTATGTGGTTAGAGGGCTCGGAATTGAATTCCGACGATTCGATTAGCTCTGGGTGATGATTTAAGGCTTAGGAGCGCAATCAAAAGTAATTTTGGAGGTCCTGTGAAGAAGTTAGCCTATTTTGGCGAAGTTGGAATTTTGGCGAAATCCGGTTGATAGGTGAGATTTTGATTCGGGAGTCGGAATGGAATTCTGAGAGTTGCAGTAGTTTCGTTAGGTGATTTTGGATATGTCTGCAAATTTTTAGGTCATTCGATTGTTTTCGATTGGGTATTATCCCATTTGCATATTGTGATGTATTCGCTCTGGTTTTGGTTAGATTCGACGCGCGTGGAAGCCAATTTGAGGGGCAAAGGCATCGCGAGCGAGGAATTTCACCGGTTCGAGGTGAGTAATACTTGTGAATGATATTATGAGGGTTTAGAATCCTAAATTTGCACATCTTAGTGCTATGTTGAGGTGACTTGCACGCTAGACCTGAGCGTGGGGT